>JAFBJT010003469.1:22500-28307 GCA_016785325.1 Chascanopsetta lugubris | reverse complement strand
TATGAGATATATTCTCGATACACACATATATATATATATATATATATATATATATATATATACATATATATATATTTGGTTGTCATATATATCAATACTCGGTTGTCATTAAAGCTAAAAATTTTAGGGCTATGGGAAAAAGCAGGTCATACATCGGGATGATAACGCCTTTGTAAAAATGTCTCTATAATTCTTTTGTTCTTCTATTTCTAGAGACACAAGTGACAAAAATCGTACAGACCGAACCTTTAAAAGTGGAAGGTTGCTCCTCATCCCACCTCCTGTTTCCTCCACCCACCCACTTCCACTCACATCACATCACACCCCACATGCATTCTGTTATCAGGAGAGGTGTCAGAAGGGTGCGTTTAACACTTACAGGGAGCAATGTGCATTAATGTGTGTGTGCGCGCGCATGTGTGTGTGTGTGTGTGTGTGTGTGTGTGTGTGTGTGTGTGTGTGTGTGTGCGCTCCAGTATTTAGCGAGGTGACACTTCGGATCGACCAAGCGCCTCTACAGGGCCTGATGCTGGTGTGTGTGAGGGGTTGCACGGGTCGCTAAGTCACTAAGTACTGCTGAGGCGGAGCCAGCAGGGGGCCGCTGATGTTTACAGGGGTCCTTACTGACACCTATACGGAGTGTGTGTGTGTGTGTGTGTGTGTGTGTGTGTGTGTGTGTGCGCACCTTCTTCCTGGACTGTAATTCTTCCGAGGAACATTAGTAACAGAGCAGAACACTCCCATCTGCTCCGTCCTTCCACTCCAATCCTTCTCCCTCTCTCTCCTTGTTTAATCATCTCTAAGTTTCTCCTCCGTCCCTTCGCTGCATCACTTTCCAATCCCCCTCTTTTTTTAATTATGTTGAAAATATGTATTTTGGCTTTTTTTTTGTCCTCACAAGGTTCATGCACCCATTTGTTTCTCGCCCATTTTCTCCTCATCTCTCTCTGTCACTGCCGCCACCTGTTCTCTGTGACACCTCTCCGTTTCCCTCCCAGTGTGCTACTATCCCCCTCTACAGCACACACACACACACACACACACACACACACACACACACACACACACACACTCTAATACCATCATTTACAGTGCACTTGCATGTTATACTTAAACACATGGCCAGATTCGCAGCATCACTATGGGTTTTCTGGGTCTGTCTTCCTCTGTCGCTCAGAATATTTATGTCTCGCTCATCTTCCAGTTCCTGTCAGCCGCCCCCCCCCTCCTCCCCTTCTCTGCAGCCTCCAGCGTGGGGAATAGAAAAACTGAAAACAATAACTGTTATCACGGCAGCCACTGAATTCGGAGCGATAAGAAATTCATTAGGCGCCAGCTCGCTAATGATGTGCAAGGAGATGAATTTGCAAGGACAAAAAGTGTGTGAGCGACAAGGAAGGAGAGAACCGGAAGTTGGGAGGAGGGCAAAAGCATCCCCACCCCACCCCACCCCACCCCACTGCCCCCGCCCCCGGTGTGGCGGCTCGGTTGGCTTGTGACCTCGGCGAGTCAACGGATTAAACGAGGCAGAACTCGCATCACAACACTGAGTCACTTCTTCTCGCTTTCCCACTTTTAATATAAAGATGGACGTAGCGTCCGTGACGTCACCCGTTGGTGCTTTCGCTGTGGGTGTCAGGCTCGGCCCAGGTGTCAAGTCAAGTGGCCACGCCCTCAGATATGCACAATTTAAACCGTCGATAAAATAGAACTCGGTGGAAAAAATACAGTTGTCCTGAAAAGCATGTGTTCCAAAACATGTTCCATTCACCTCTCAAGTTGACCATTTTAACATGGGAGTCTTTGGGGATTTGCTCCCCCTTTGGAGACGGCCCCCAGTGGCCACCCTGTGAACTGCACTCCTTTTTCACTTCCTTCTGTGCTTCGACCATCTGCACCTGAGGTTGCTTCTTCGTTATGACCACAACGTTTTCTCTATGCAACAGGGTGACGACTTCACCGTGATTAATAGGTGCAAAAAATGTTTTTAAAGCTGAGTGAACCCAATCATTTTCATGGCAAAGGGGATTTTGTGTCTCTCCCCCTCCTCGTCCGTCTGATGTTACTCAACGAACGCGACCAGAGGGGAAAGTGAGAGTCCGCATTCTCTCACTGCTCACGTGCCACTCAAGGTTGGTGTGGGAGTGGGCCTCCATCAAGTGATCAAAGAAGTTCACGGGCGATTGTTGGAGAGTAAATAGAAAGCAGAGCGGATCGCCGAGGGGGTTTTCATCCACCTGCATCTCGTGCCGAGAGTGAAACATCAGAAAAACACCAGAAACAGAAAAAAAACATAATCCCAATGTCAGTGGAACGGCATGTTTATCAATCCCTGCAACACACACACACACACACACACACACACACACACATCTGCCATCTGGTACCCGTTCTGACCCGTTACGCCCCCCCCCCTCGGCCCTGTGCTGGATTACTGCTTCAGTATTTACATCTTGCAAATCCAGCCGGCAGTCTGTGATAGGGGCCATCTGTAATCTGAAGGTTATATTTGTGGCATGTCATGGCATGGCATGTGTGTGTGTGTGTGTGTGTGTGTGTGTGTGTGTGTGTGTGTCAGTATGCTCATGTGCGTATCGGCTAGTAATTTGTTCCTGCTCAGCGTAGGGACGGTATCAGTGTCTGCGACATCTGTTCAACACAGGGCCCATACAACACGTGTGCACACACACACACACACACACACACACACACACACACACACACACACACACACACTGTAATCTGAAAATTACATGCAGTCTAATATCAGGGTTTTCATCATCACCTCCTCTTCCAGGCCCCGTGTTTATTTCAAAGCACGACTCCGTCCACATTTCTTCAAGTGAGTATCCAGGCGTGTAGTTCAGGAGTAAATACTTAAATAAACGAATAATATAATAGATGAATTCATGAAACCATCCCTCAGTGCGGTGCAGAATGCCCGCATCGTGTAAACTCCTCAGCTCCGCATCACTCAGAAATTCAAATCATTCCTTAAGATAATTATTTGTTATTTACCAAGATGCGGGAAAGCTCCTCCTCCAGAGCCAGAAGGAATTATGCAACTGTGTTCAGCGCAGAGCGGGCAGCCGTCGGCATGACAAGTACACTGACCTTCACATGGTGAAATTGGAGGAATGCAAAAAATAGAGAAATACATAAAAACAGTTTCTCCACAGCTGCAGAAAACATCAATTTGTGAAATCAGAGGCTCTTTAATGAGCTCAATTACTTTGAATGTTTTCGTTTTCTCGTCAAATCATTGAAATGAGTGTCTGTCATTTCCCTCGAGCAAAATGCTAGAAAAGAGGAAAAGGATTCTGGGTACTGGCGGACTCAGGGTTGGGCAATTGCTCCGCCTCCTGTTGTCCTTATGTGCAAAAAACAAAAAACAAAAACACCATGAAAGACAACTCCTAGATGCCTCTATAACAAAAGCACAAACACGTGCCCTTAAAAGTGCCCTTCCAATGGCTAAAACTGGTTACAAAACCTCTTGAAGTGCCCTCTCTGCTGCCCCCCAGTGGACAAAACCGGGTAAAGAGGCCTCTCAGTTTCCCTTCCAGTGGACAAAATGCAACACAGAGCCCTGGGTGATGAAAAATGAATTTGCCATATGCTGCTATAATTTGACTTTGTTGCACACCGGTACCTCGCGACCTAAAATTGGAACGGTGCCATTTCTATTTCTGCATTTCTGCCTCTATAACCTGCATCCTGAACATCCTGGGTCCAGGCCAGAAGCTTCTGGGGACGAAATATCGGAGTTTAAACGGCTGGTATTTCTCAGTAGTGATGACAACAACACAAGTGGGATCCTACGAGCTGACGAGGAGAACAAAAAAAAATTGTGGATTCACAGCTCGCCCGTTGGGGTGTGTGAGCATGTGTGTGTGTGTGTGTGTGTGTGTGCGTACATGCTGAAGATGAAGTGATGATCATCTCTCTTCCCTGCTAAAATGAAATATGATGGCGAGGGAGCTCAGTGCCATTTCCTGCCTGGCACAGGAAGCGCCCATCTGGAGTTGAGTGCTGTCTGTCCTCTGTTGCTATGTGGTGCGACGTTGTAATAGCTCTTGTCACTGCTGTTGCCGTCCTCAACACTGTTATTATGTCTGAAGCATCGACAGATCAGCTGAACGGGGGGGGGGGGGGGGGAAAATTGAGCTGAGGAGGAGAACAAAAAAAAATTGTGGATTCACAGCTCGCCCGTTGGGGTGTGTGAGCATGTGTGTGTGTGTGTGTGTGTGTGTGCGTACATGCTGAAGATGAAGTGATGATCATCTCTCTTCCCTGCTAAAATGAAATATGATGGCGAGGGAGCTCAGTGCCATTTCCTGCCTGGCACAGGAAGCGCCCATCTGGAGTTGAGTGCTGTCTGTCCTCTGTTGCTATGTGGTGCGACGTTGTAATAGCTCTTGTCACTGCTGTTGCCGTCCTCAACACTGTTATTATGTCTGAAGCATCGACAGATCAGCTGAACGGGGGGGGGGGGGGGGTAATATTCATAGTTAAAGAAGACGGCCATGAGTAGAGAGATGGATTTTTTTTGTTGTCTTTTGAATGCATTAGGAGCGATAAGTGAGGAGTTTGTCATCTAAAGTGGGACAACAGGGAGTAATGGAGTCTGTAGGAGGCAGAGCAGGGAGACGCACGCCGGCAACTGTCACATCCTGCCCCGCCAGGAGAGCAGGAGGAAGCCACTCGTCATCACCGTGACAACCAACGCGTGACAGGAGGAGGGAGGAAACTTATCCATCAAAAATGATGCAGGGATGAGTGCACTTGGTCGTCTCCCCCCCCCCCCCCCCCCCCCCCCCCAACACACACACACACACACACACACACATGCACACACACACGCACGCACCACATGCACGCACACACAATACCTTCATATTTCATTCAGGTCATCAAGAGAGGAAATCTCACACCGAATCCAACGCCTTCTCGTCTCATCGACATAATAATGTATTTTCCCTCATAATGAAGTGAGTGAGTGAGTGAGTGAGTGCAGCAGACCTCCCCCCCTCCTCCTCCTCCTCCTCCTCCTCCCCCCAACAGGGCTGATGTTCAGAGCACACAAACAAAATGAAATGCACAGGAGGACGGGGAACAGCAATTCAAGTGTGAAGGGGAGAGGAGAGAGAGAGAGAGAGAGAGAGAGAGAGAGAGAGAGAGAGAGAGAGAGTGTTGCTGAAAGCAAGAGTCTGAATTAATCTCGACAAAGAGGTAAATCTATAAAACAGGAAATAGAAGATGTAAAGACCGACGGTGCACTGTGTAAGATTCAAGGTCAATTTATCTATAAGCACAATTGACATTAGTGTATAAACAACAGAGTATGTCTGGTTTGTTATCATTTGCATTCTTTATATTCACAACAGGAGCAGGTTCTACTTATTGTGAGGCGGCCATGTATTTTTTGGGTTGTTTTTTTTTTACAGAAGCCCACATTGGACAAACTGGGTTTAAATGATGGATGGAAGATGGAATGCAATTCAACTGACACGTGCAACTTCACCACTAGATGTCACTAAATCACAAACAAAGCACATTTCAACCAACTGTGACTGTGACAAAAAGGTGGCTTCATCAAATCTATCACATCTAAACCAAATGCAAAAAACGCTTTTTGTGTTTCTGCGTGTATTTCTGCTCGGTAAGTGCTTCTGCCGTGAAATAACATTTTGCTCTTAATCCCCCGGTTTGCAGGAAAGTGATGTGTCTCTCATTAACTGTGGTTAACGGGAACACGGCCTGTAGCCGCACGTATCAAGGAGCTAAGATTGCCGACGTGGTGGTTG
>JAFBJT010003469.1:0-17500 GCA_016785325.1 Chascanopsetta lugubris | reverse complement strand
GAACCAGTTGTGTTCCAACTAATCTAATTCATTCATGTCTGTGATCACACCAGGGGACCTCAGACTGAATGCAATGGCGACGTGTACATGAATTATAACACCAACCAAGCCTACAGTGATCTGGACCCCGTCAGTATGACCGGGGAGGGCGTGTACTCCAGTCTGTCATGAGCTTCTGCGGTGAGGTGGAGACGTGCAATAAAAGGTGGAAGAGTGACATCATGCCTCTGTTATTTGGAACTGTTCTGAGCTACAATTATGTTTGTCATAATGTGAGAATAGATAAGGTTTAACTCGTATGACACGCACGGTGAATCCGCTTTAGAGTGTCGGGTGAGCTCACAGTGAACAAACGCAGAGTAAGTATAAAAGTACAGCTTTCTCTGTCACGGTCATGTGATTTTTTACAAAGTCAGCATTCGGAACGGCAGACGGGCGACATCGCCCAGGCAATTTCTCTTCCCTGGTTTCAAAACATCACATCAGACTTGTCCAGGCAACGCAAACCCTACAGCGGGAGATAAACACGTGATTATCATTTAACAACAGTTGCCAAAGCGGCAAACTTTTACGTTGGTCAGACAGGTTCTTGAGTGTTTCTCTGGAATTTCCATAGTCAATTCTGTGGGATGTTGAAGTGGCACAAACTCCCAGAAGACATTGATGCACATTGGTGCAGATCCACATCAGGGGGGCGGAAACGTTTTTTTTTTGACATTGTTAAAAAAAAAAATGTGTCGTGGGTGTTCCATGTTACAATTCCGTCAAAGCAAATCAGAATATGTTGATGGTACTATAGTAACACTGAGGTCATCCCATAAACGCACAAAACTTCAGGATTATATGAATAGATACTCTACTCTACTCAAATGTAATGAAAAATCAGACAAGTGACCAAAGGAGTGAAAACTCAAAACTTTTACATTGTTCTTTTATCACTTCTGCTTGCAGAACTTCTGCTTTTCAGCTTCTGCTTGACACAGGAAGAGCAGACGGTGCTGGTGCAATCCATGTGTCAACCCTGATAGTACATGCAAAGGTTCACACAAATTCTGAGTGTTGGGTTGAGTCATGTTGGGTTCATCGCTGTCAACGAGTGAGGCGTGGCCCTGCACACACATTGGGACATTTGAACCGGTCAGCAGGAAGAGCCAGAGATGCCACTCAAGGACTCTTTGACTCGGTGTGATACACAGTATATCTACATATTTCCATCACTGCCGCAAACGTCAGTCCATATCAGGTTGCTGCAACTCGCTCTTGAGTCTGCCGCTCTGTGGCTTGCTGTCCATGGAGAGCTGAGAAGTCGTCGTCTGCGAGCAGGCTTCCCCCTTTCCGATCTTCCGCACGTGAGCCTTGATGAACCTCCTGAACTTCCTGGTGGAGAAGAAATAAACCCACGGGTCCAGGATGCAGTTGAGGCCCATGAGGACCAGCGTGACCTGGTGGGCGTCGTTGAGCGCCTGGAGGGTGCTGGGGTCCCAGTCCACGTGGCCCCAGCCCTGCTTGATCTGCAGCACGGCCAGCGTCCACGGCCCCTGGACCACGTGGTGGGGCAGGAAACACAGGACGAACACCCCCACCACCGCCAGCAGCATCTGGAGAGCCCGGCGTTTCACCCCTCGGGGCCTTTGGCTGTTTCTGGACAAGGTTTTGGCTGAGAGTTCAGAGCGGGGCGCAGTCTGGGTCAGCAGCGCTCGAGCGATGAGGCAGTTGCACACCACCACGAGGAAGAAGACCAGGAAGAACAGGGAGATGATGACGAAGTGCGTGGCCGCCACTCTTTGCTTATCCTCGTCAGTTTCGTTCTGGTAGCCCTCGAAGCACCGGGTGACATTGTTCTTGTCGGTGTTGGTCTGTGGGGTCACCAGAGTAGGAATCGCCATGGATCCGCTCAACGCCCAGATGACGGCGCACACGATGATCCCTCGAAGCTTGTGGTCCGAGGAGGCGGCGTTCAGAGGCCGCGTCACCGCCCAGTACCTGTTCAGACTGATGGCTCCGAGGAAGAGGATGGAGCAGTAGGTGTTGATGAAGAACAGGGACCCCGTCAGGCGGCACAGGGCGTCCGAGTACACCCATTTGCCGTGGCGACTGTAGTAGCCGATCCAAGGCGGGAGGGCACAGATGAAAAGGAGGTCGGCGATGGTCAAGTTGGTCATGTAGATGCGGATCTCACCCATGGACTTGGCCTCATGGAGGCGCCGCAGCACAAACAGCACGTAAATGTTGGCGAGGAGGCCGAGGATGAAGATGAGGCCGTAGACGACCGGGAGGAGGGTGTAACGGAACTCTGAGTCCAGGAAGGTTGGGACTTCACTGTCTGTGGGGCCCGGACCAGAGGTCCCGTTCACTGCAGTGGAATGTGTGGTTACTGACGCCATTTTGATCTGTGAGAGACAAAAAAAATGTATCGTGGTCAAACATTTTCTTCAATGTTATTATTGTTTTTATTATCACTATTATCATTAGCGTTGTTGTTATTGTTATCATTGTTGTTGTCATTGTTATTGCGTTATTATTGCTCTTGTTATTATCGTTGTTATTTTCAGCATTTTTATTATCATTATTATTAGTATTACTGTTGTTGTTGTGGTTATTGTTATTATAATTATTATGGTGACAGTTTCCTTAAACAAGCCTCTAAATATGGCCTTTTGGCTCATAACATTTAATGTGTATTTTAACCACTAACATACACAGGACACTCTGTGGAAAGAATTTCTTGTTTTAATTTGTTCATGTGAACCCACACACTGTGGCCTTATCTTTGTACAGATCTCAAAATAAAAAAATACTTTCATATTTTCAAGTCCCAACACGCACCATATAGACGCACGTATTCCACAGAAAGTGCCCATGCCAGTTAGCAAAATAACATAACCAACTCTTAAAGGTGCAGTGTGTCAAATCTGTGTTGTGCTTCTTTCTACAAAAGCTGCCATGTGGTAACAATAGTATACAAATTTCAAAGTTAGATAAATTAGGATTATTCTTACATTTTTTAAATATCACTTATTGTGACATATATAACTGTAATCCAGACTATAATCTATGAGCATCCTTCTTGTCAGACTGTTATTCTCATACAAAGTGAATGGAATAGTCAATAATAAGAAGGGGACCTACCAGTCTGATTCTCCTCCTCTGCCAATATATCTCTGTGTGAACGCCTCCACTGCTCTGAGGTATAAGAGCAGTTGTTGTGTCACAGTTGGGTGTGTCTCACGATCAGTGGGAGTGCAAAGATTTATGCCTCAAGACGAAAGAGGTGTGACGTGATGGAAAACCCCCCCCCGTGTGTTGCAATAAACGAGAAGCGAGAGACAGACGTCCACATTAGAGCAACTTTGGAGTTTTTACATTTTTCCTGTTGTTAATGGGAGCGAGGGGAGAAGTCTCCAGTCGTGTTGTGACTCTAGAATGAAATTCTTGGAAATTAAGAAATTCTTTTCATTGAAGTTCTCATTTTTGCACCCTGTATCTACTTAAATTATACAAATTAACATAGATTATGATGACTGAAAATATGCATGGCATTACATGTCATAGCATAACATATCACAACATGGCAGGACAGTCAAGCATATCATTGTATAGCATGATATAGCTTGATATGACCTAACAGAGACATAACATAACATAACATAACATAATACAACATAACATAAACAATGAAGCAAATATTGTAACACCGCATAGTTTAGTATACCATTGCTGTTATTACATATATATTATATATCTTTTATATACTGTATATAGATATTATATGACATAGCACAACATATCTACATAACATAAAATAGGCTAAGATAACATAAAATAGCATAGCATAGCATAGCATAACATAGCC
Source organism: Chascanopsetta lugubris (assembly GCA_016785325.1). NCBI lineage: Eukaryota > Metazoa > Chordata > Actinopteri > Pleuronectiformes > Bothidae > Chascanopsetta > Chascanopsetta lugubris. The sequence goes on along the minus strand of JAFBJT010003469.1, from coordinate 13,647 downwards.
TAGCATAACATAGCATAGCATAGCATAGCATAGCATCGCGTAGCATAGCATAGCATGACATTGCAGGACATAACCTGGCAAATAGTAGACATGATAATGATGTTACGCAACACTGAATAGCATATCATGACACAGCATAGTGTAGCATATCATAGCATGATACAATACAACATAGCATAGCATAGCATAGCATGACATGACATGATTTTTGAGGAACCGAATTAATCTAAGGTCCTTTGTGTGAACCTGAATCACCAACTGTCCATAGACCATAAACCATAATGATAACTCGTTTGCAATCATGTTTGGCATTTCTTGTCTTGACAATGACTCAAAGATACTTCCTGTATACTTTGGCCATCTGTCATTCTGACTCATCACAGACAGTCGTCAGACTCAAGTTGGGTCATCATACAGAAAACCTTAGCTCGGGCCTGAGCTGAGGCCAACGTGCACTAATGCTATTTCACCACGTGGGGGCGGAAGAGCTCAGCAAAAAGAGGGAGCCCCCCACACACACACACACTCACACACACACACACACACACACAGAGCTCAGCATTAAGAAGATCTCAGTCTGCCCACAGCACAGTGAGACCTACGCTAACATCTCCTCTGGGGGTGCAGCCCCCTTCCCTCGCCGAAAGCTACAAATGTGACTCCAGCTTCTCTGCAGGAGCAACGCAACAAGCAGCAGCACATCCTCCTCTGCCTGGTGCCACAGTGTAATTCCTAGATTAAAGTTAACGAGCCTCCCCGACCTTATTGCTGTTATTATGGCTTGGCGGGGGAACAGGACAGCAGAGCACTCTGGTGGTTGTGTCCTGCACGGCTGCCAGACATGCAGAGGCCTACTGCTCGGTATACAAGAGAAAAGAGAAAGAAATCGCATACATCTCGTTGCCGGCGGTTTGGGTGTGGATTCAAAAGATTCCACAGCGAGTCGCAGAGATTTGTTTTGGTCGTGAAATGGAGAGCAGCTTATGTGGGATGTGGTGTGGTTCGAAGTAGAGGAATTAGATATGTGTAAGTGTTTTTAAATGTATTGTGGACGTTATGGGTGTAGGGCATCGATTAAAAGGAGATTGCTCCATCTTTTATCGTCAACTTGAGATCAATATTTCGAGTCCGACTCCAAAAATGTTTACATCCACACAAGGAAGTAATCCCACTCTGTCAGACATGTGGTGCAGGCAGATTCAAAACAAGTCGCTACAGGGGTGTCAAGCATGCAGAGAAAAACCGGCCCACCTGAGGGTCCCATCTGGCCCACGAGATGACTTTGTGGACAATTAGCATTATTATAGGTTGTTGTTGTTTATGGGTTTGGGTTCACCTTGGGCTGTGTGTAGCCCCTCCATAAGAAATTAGCACAAGAATGGCATCTGTGTTCTTTAAATCCGTATGTGTTACACCAAGCTAAGCTGGTTTCAGATGAGTTAACCAGCCACAGGGCATGGCTTTGCATTTACAACACAGACATGGAAGTCCTATCAGGCCTTACAGGTACAGGTCGCAGCCCCCTTTGTATAAATAAAACTCAACTTTAGTTTGTCCACTCTGGGCCACTGTACAACCATGACGGTGCCATGTGGAGGCCCCCATTGAGGACCTGCTCCTGTTGGATGTGTCAAAGGGTCAAATGTCACTTTTCTGAACCAGACTTGCTAATGTTAAATAACACTTGTACTCAAACACAGATCTACATGTATTTATCCCCCATCGATAATTCCTTCACACAGACCTTCGTCCTTGCCGTCCCATTCCTCTTGAATAGGGTTTTGTATTTGGCCTCTGAATGGCCCCGCAAACATGATTTGAAAAGACTGATGAGTCATTCCCGATGTTTTGTCCTCATGGGGGGTGGTTGTAGTTCCAGCCCAGGTGTGCACAGACACAGAGGGGAAATCTGCCAGGGCCTATTTTTTTTATTTTTGATTATGGGATGGCCAAGCGACTGCCCGGGAAGAGCTGTACATACAGCCATACATTCCTCGGGGAGGCAGGCAAAGAGGGAGCTGCCTGTGTGGAGCTTTTCTTGTCACATTGACACCTTTTCACTTGCACCTTCACTTGATCTTGATGCATGGCACTTTGCCCCCGGGGGCCCTCGACATGAAAAGGGCCCCATGTTTTCACGGGCGCGGCGTTCAAGAGCAGACAGTGAGCAAAAAGTCTGATGTTGACGATTGATGAATGATTGCAGTGTTTGACTCGCACGTCTTCGCCCGGCAGAGGGTTTTTCAGAGTGAAGGTCTTTCTCAGGCTGAATTTACTGCATGCCAGAGGCTGAGGTCTGAGGAATGTCCCCCTGCAGTGAGAGCAGAGGGAGAGGGCCATGTGAGGGTGAGCGAGACAGGCCGACGTATCTGTAATTCAAGATAATATACGGCCTGACAGTCAGACGGGGAATTATTTCTTGCATTATCAAAGGTTTGAAGGCGGGTCCCAGAGCTCCCGGCCACTCCCGGGACACTCGATCCATTAAAGGGTCCACTGAGGGACTTTCTGAAAGAGTTGTTTATAGTAATACCTGTGGCCATGAGGTGACATGCAGCCATCAGGCCAACCCTTCCACATGTTACTATCCACATCTGAGCCTCACCACTGCGGTGACCCCTGCAGCTCCAGTTAACACCTTCAGTGAGAGAGATTCCATCTGTTGGGGGCGGAGCCAGTCAAAATGGGAAAGAGTGACCCATGAAACCCACAGAGAAATTTTCATACGGTCTGCATCAATATCCACAGTTTTATTATTCTGGACCCCCACCCCCCCCTCCAAGCAAAATATATTTTTTGCTTGGCTGGTCAGTGAAGGGGGGGGCCAGTGTGATTTTCTTCATGGGGGCCCACAATCCTTAGCTACGCCTCTGCCTGTAGCTCTTGCCAAATCTGGATCTTCCACTCCACCTTGATCGCTGAAAAGCAAAGCTAAATGTTTTTCTCCACCTGTGTAACCAGTGTCTCTTTTGGGGCATTTGTAACAGCCTATCAACTCACTGGCATTGAAATGCAATTTTAATCTGAAGACAAAGAAAATGATCTAATGCACCTTTAAAACATGACCTCAAATGCCAGAGAAAGGATATGTAAAGTTGTCCAAGTGATATTACTGTATTTTACTGCTCTATATTTATCATTTGGAGAACATAGCGGTACACAGCGTTGTCATGGCGCTTGACGACACGGGATAAGTGCACGTTTGCCTTCATGTCAAGCTGCCCCACATTCTGATCCATCAGGGTTACATCTGTTTAAATACTGGTGGTAACCCCCCCGGCTGAGAGCACAGTGAATTAAGCACATTAATCCTCATAATCGCTGTAAAAAGGACAGAAAGCCAGAAAGCTCCAGTATGAGCCATATTGTGGCATCAAATCCTCCCACTTTGGTCCCGTTCTCCTCCTACGTTCTGGTTTGGTGTAGTCAAAATAACGTTGTCAGGTGACTGCTGACCCCGTGATTGCACCCTGCACTATTGGCTGCTTGTGATTTTGGTGATCTGCACGGGATTATTGGAGATTAGTCTGCTGTTTCAGCCTCTGCGCGAGTCTCTCTGGATGAGATTTTTTTTTTAAAGACAGAAAAACACACGGCGAAGAATCGTGTGCGTTTAAAAAGACAATTTATCTGTTCGGGGGGAAAATGGATTCAAATTCTTATTGGAACAAACAAAACGCTGACGTCTCTGGCTGATGAAGGATGTTTGTGATTAGGAAGGATGTTGGCCAGCTCTTCCTGAGTCAGCTCGTCCAATGCGTCCCACAGAGTGCGTAGACGCTAATGCTGGGAATGCTTTGCATTCCCTGCTGTCTCATTCATGCATTTTAGATCATAGGCTGTGTTTTGGATTTGCATTTATATCGTTTGATGCATTCAAGCAAATTCCCCAAATGGCAGAGACCTGTCTGTGCATGAGCCAGGCCTCTGAGAGCGGATGAGGCCGATTACCATCCCTGAAATAAAGGAGACGCTCTCACATGCACGACTTGACTTGTATTCACTACTGTTGGTGCTCTGACAGAGGCTGTGCTTGTTTGCTTCTTTAAAGATGAGACAAGACAAAGTCATTAAAGTAGTTTTATAAACAGAGGTGGATTAAAAGTGCTGAGCGTGCACGATAAAGGTCACAAACAGACCAAACTATATGTCATGAAATATAAAGTGAAATAACAAAATATTTTAAAATTGTTTATTGGAAGTTAGTTGTAAATAAAGAGTTTTCAACACTGTTTTGAGAGTGTCTCTGGCGAAGAGGGGATTTTGTTTTAGTGCTGTACAACGCAGAGGGCTGAGGGTCAGGGGTCAGGGCGGGCCGTCCACTGACCGTAGTGAGGGCGGATTAGTCCCAGACCTGCCAAATGAATGTTTGTGAGCGTGGGTGAAATCAAGATTCGACCAGATGATTGTGCACATGAGTATCACCATGGTGACTGAAAGCTGCCTCTTCATGTTCAGGCTTTGCCCAGGGTACAAATGGCAGACCTTTACCCAGTGAGCTCAGGGGTCATGCAGGAGTACATTGGACTAACACGCCACTCAGGTACTAGAACACGCAGTCAGCCACTTCTATGCACATACACCCGTGCTTGGGTTCCCTGTTGTTGCATTCAGGTGTCTGTGCGGACATGTCCGCAAATGCAGCAGCTTCTGAAGGGAATTAATTGACACTTTGATTACCATCTCTGGCCTTTTCCCCATCTGGAGAGAACAACAACACAGGTGGTGACATCATTTGATTCCCGTGGCCTCGCCCCCCCCATTATGTCAAATTGCAACAATTGTTGTTTTTCCAAGTGTGAGAATCCTGGGGTTTGATTGTGCAATCGTCACAGAAACAACATCGAGGTCACGCCAATTTGACGCGAGGTTTTCGGACGTCCTGTAGCTTCGGCAGAGCCTCCTGTTGATGTTGCTTTTGAATAGTAACCTGGCAGCAGCCAATGTGTGTTTTTGATTACAGGGAAAAGTGCAGTGATTATGACCTCCTCTGCCTCCACATGAAGGCGTGTTTGGCAGGAATCTGTCTGAGTAGATGAAGAGCGTGTGACTTCACCTGGTTGGGACGTCTGTCTGTGTGTCTGAGTGTCCTTCCCAACAATTAGGAGGCATTTTTTATCATCAAGCTGAAATCGTTTCCACGCTTACGTAACTGAAGATAATGAACGAGCAATGCGGAAGTTACTGCCGCGCCATTATCATGCTTTAATGACAGAGTGCAGAGAACACGTGATTTACAGTTATTACGCTGCATCGTGGCCGTGGAGGCTCCTTGAAGGAACCACATTCACTCAGTAATCCCTGTGGTGGTGTAGATATATTCTATTCTCTTCCAGATTTAAGTTGATTATAGAATTTCAAAATAAACTTCTCAACTCTTATGTGTATCAATATGTTTGCATTTTACAACCTAGATACCACAATGTAATTTTATTTTTGGACACATGTTTTCATGTGCAAAATCATCAGACTTTTTATGACTTTCAGTTTTTATGGAGTGTACAATACACATAAAACTTGATCGTAACACCAAAAGTATTTATGATGTACCTGGAAAATGACCTACCTCTATTTTTCTCTTGACAAACTCACCACTATAAAGGACAAGTGTCTTTCAAATCATTACATAACTACTTTTTTTTGTTATCTTTGTTTAAGATAGATAGATAGACAGATAGATAGATAGTTAGATAGATAGATAGATAGATAGATAGATAGATAGATAGATAGATAGATAGATAGATAGATAGATAAACGTGTAGTTTCTATTCAGTGTATATCTCACATTATCATTTTATGTATAAACATAATATCTAATGAACTCTTGTAAAAAGTGAATGACTGTAAATGTAAATGCCATGTCAATAAAGCTTGTTGAATTTGAAAGAGAGAGAGAGAGAGAGAGAGAGAGAGAGAGAGAGAGAGAGAGAGAGAGAGAGAGAGAGAGAGAGAGAGAGAGAGAGAGAGAGAGAGAGAGATAGTTTCATTTTCAGTGTTGTCGTTTCTAAATGGTGCCTTACCTCTTCAGCAGGACAGTGGCAAACTCTGCGTCAGCAGCAACGTTATTTTTTCTCATCAGAGTTCTCCAACGTGGGGAAGCTTTTCCAATGTGGACCCGTGATTTGTTCCGTAGCCGGTTGCTAAGCTAAGTGCTAAGCCGTCTCGCCTCAACATGTGTCCGCTTCCCGTGTAGAGGTGGCACGGGATCGTCTTCCTGTCTGGCAGATACCGAGTAAGGGTGGTCTTCCATCGGTTGTCCCTGTGTAGCAGCATACAGGTGGTCCTGCATTGTGATTTATTCCCGAGGGAATCCTCGAACGAATTACAACAGGCTCCCGTGTTGATGTCCTCTTGAAAAACAACCAGTGCGCATATGTGGAAACTCAGAAACTACTCGCTAAAGTCTTAGTGAGGTGATGAATACAACATGCAACTTCACCACTAGATGTCACGAAATCGTACACACTAGACCTTTAAGCCATATTCGCTTAAGCAGTTGCAACTGTGCATTGTACGCTGTGGCGTACCAATAGTGGCACACGTGTCTTAAGTTGCTGACCGCTGCTTTACTGTATCTACATTGTTGCTTTACGCTACGGGTGCCCACTACATCGATCACGAGGGCAGTGGTGGTCGATCGCCGGCAACGTGTCAACCGGCGCCTGTCACGCATCAACGCGGTAGAGAGAGCGAGAGAGAGAGAGAGAGAGAGCGAGAGACACGCACACACGGACACACACACAGAGTGAGAGAGCACGCGCCAGGAAGTAATACATCACTTCCTCATCACTCCTATATAGAAAAAGTGTGGCCACCCCTGCTTGATGCTGTCTTTCACTTTTACATATGATCCCTGCCGTTCATTTATTTTTATTTTGTTGTCATGTCAATCGGAACGATTTGGCACATTCATCTCTTTGGGGTAATGAAGTTACATCTTGTCTAATTATGTTATTAGACATGTCTAATGTTATGTTATGTTATGTCATCTGACCATTTCTACGCTATTCTTACATTATCAGAGCTAATATAAGTGTTAGGTTGTGTCTATATCGCTTTAGGATACATAGATACCTTGGAAACACACACACACACACACACACACACACACACACACACACACTGCCTCGACAACTAAACAGTCCAATAAAGACACAATGGTAAAGACGGAGTTGTGTTGTGTTTTCAGATTGAAGCCTGCAGTAAAGAAGCTGAGAAGATTGACTCGCTCATCAACTACGCCAGCCCCACGCTGGTGTCCCACGTCCCGCTCTCTGCCTTCCTCGCCTCCGAGATCGAGACCTCCTCCATCCACTCCTCCGGCGGTACGCCCGCTGTGCCCATGTCCCACAGCCTCGGTCTCCTCTTTGGGCTCCTCATGGCGGCTGCAGTCCCTGGCCTCCACCTGAGTTCTTAATTCCCCCCCCCCCCCCCCCCCCCCCCCCAAATTTTTAATCCCCCCCCCCCCCCCACACCCTCTCCTCATCAACTGCTGGGTGTTCCAAAGTACCCCATAACTTACCCCACGCCCGCCCCCCCCCCTCCTCCCAGGATGAGCGGGTTGCCATGAGGTGAGTGTGGGTGGAGCCTTTCGACAATCATTCCAACCGATTCACCTGCGTATCAAACAATCAAGGTGGTGGAAAAGCTATTATTTTGAAAAGCTTTTGTATGAACAGTATTATATTCAAGTGAATGTGTGTGTGTGTGTGTGTGTGTGTGTGTGTGTGTGTGAGTGTGCATGTTTGACTTCATACCAGCAGTGTTTATCCATCAGTCCCAGCAGCAGAAAGCTTTCCTCTGGAATGTGGGACTGGTTCATTCTGTGGTGTTTGGAGGCTTTGCTTGTGTGTGTGTGTGTGTGTGTGTGTGCGTGCGTGTGTGTGTGTGTGTGCGAGTGCGTGTGTGCGCACGTGTTAGGGCTGTCACACTGGCAGGGACCCGGTTTCACTGATCCAGCTCCTGGACCAAAATTGGAACCCGCGTTCAGACCAGGGGGAAAAACCAGTTCGGAACCTGAGAAGTCGGTTCTCGGCTGAACCGAAAATGTGGCTTTCTCCCATGAAAACTGTGACATCATCAAGGAGCGTGTTACATCAGCATTCCCCCTACCTGTCTCTTAGGGGGGGCACTAAGGATCAAGTCATTTAATTACATGATCTATATCGCGTCATATCACAACAGTCCTTTAAGGTGACCTTTCCTAGAGAACACGTCTATATGTTGTTTTATGAAACAAACTAAAAAGCCTCATGTTATTTACCTGACGCCATGTTGTTTCTATCTCTACCTAATCGCCGTTTCAATTCTCCTCCGCTCTCTGTATCGCACAACAGAGTCTCGGCCCGATGCAGTCGTTTTGAAGCAAATTGTGGGCGTGTCCCTTGTCCTTCTACTTCCCGGTTCGTTCAAAAAACGGGCAAAGAGTCAGTTCGTGGTGAAGCTACCTCGTCTAATTATATACGTCATTTCACGTCAAGCAACTAAGAGGAAGAGGTACGTTAGAAAAAAATGTGCCCCCCCCCCACATCCATACACCCCCCCCCCCCCCCCCCCCCATAAAGTTGTCGTGGTAACACATGTGACCGATTGACACCAAAACTGAAGTTTGTACCAGACTTCAAACGTGTTTCTTTCACCTCTGAAGTCGATCATCTTAACATGGGAGTCTATGGGGACGTCCTCCCTTTTGGAGTCAGCCCCCAGTGGTTACCCTATGAACTGCACGTTTTTTCACTTCCTATTGTGCGTCATCCGTTTCATGCCAGCTAAGCCGACTCCCAATGTTTTTACACACACACACGCACACACGCACACACACACACACACACACACACACACACACACACACACATGCGCCCCCTCGGTGGGGAAACACAGTTAACGTTTCCTCCTGTGTAGCAAGGAATAACGCTCCCCCGCGTTGGTTCCCTTTGAACTGGTTTGAACTCGGGGAGATGCTCAAAGTTCTCATGGAACCGGAGCCGGAACCAGAACCAGAACCGTGCCGGCGCTCTGCCAGTGTGAAAGCCCCATGTGTGTCCTTTGGATTTCAGAATTCCCCTGTCCTCACGTGTCCAGACACACTCAGACAAACCGATCATGTGATTAGCGAACACAATCAAAGCCTCGGATGAATGCACAGCGTGTAGCATAGCGCATCGTGTGTAATGTACATGTGAGGTGTATGCGGACCTATAGTGTTTGAACCTCTAACCTCAGCAGTGTTGGTGCCTTGCTCATGGACTGAGCCAGCTCAGATGATCCAGCCCCTGAGAAACGTGACCAGTTCAACTGTCAGTCGCCAGGGTTAGGAGAGTGATGGAGCCCAGTTTCTGCTCTGGCTGACACACACACACACACACACACACACACACACACACACACACACACAGCAGAGCAGAGCTGAAGCAATGATCCAGGATTAAATGTCAGTTTTGAATGATGTCGTGACGTTTTGCCTGATACAACTTTATCTGAGGTGGTGCTCATCAAATATCCTTCATCTACACGTCACCATCACACAGTGGTAGTGAACCTTTAATGGGCCATAGGGTTGTTATTCTGTTTGGTGGCTTCATCCTCTTGTGTTGACCATCTCCGCATTTGGGACAAATCCAGAAATCAAATATTATGTAAACAATCTTTCTTCTTTTTTATTTTATTTTTTTTTTTTTTGTATTGTTCATTTAGTCCAGTGGTCCTTAATGACGAGCAGCAACCGAAATTGCGGAGAACTCCCAAAATGGCCTCTTCAAAATACGTTTCCCGGAAAAAGACCCACCTGAAAACATGTTGGGTCACGAGCCCCCAAATTTCGACAACTCACGTTTAAAGGAGCCACAGAACATAGAAACGTCAACAGAGGCTTCAGCAGCTCACCGTGCGCAGTTCACAGGAATACAGATTTAGATTTCTTCATTTTGCTGCTTTTGAACTCATCTCATAAAGCAGATGTTCCATATACCCGGGGAAATATTATTTAAAATAGGACTTTCTTTGAATGATCCAATCAGTCTGAAATATACAGTGACAATGATGTGTCATCATAGTTTGTATGTTTAACTATGGAGTTCATCACAACTACTGATATTTCTATCACTTTATGTGCATTGTCTCAAAGTACAATCAGATAAGGTTGATTTGATTTGTCTGAATGAGGTTGTCGGTGCTGGAAAATGTACAATTTAAACCATTTGCGTCCCGGAGATTATTTGAGTAAATTGAGCAATTCGCAGTAATCCAACTGACCTATAACCAGTATGAACAAGTAGCGATATGTTATGTTTCAGATGAGAAGTCGACAAAAAGACTCAATAACAGAAATCAATCGGAGGTAAAGGTCGAAAGGTCAATGTAAGATGTGAGTTCAGGGGCCACACGTGCCTCAATTTACACTCAAGTGGGCGGCACCAGTCAAATCATAGCATAATAACTCATAAATGACAAATGTCCCTTTTGTTTAAAGGTGCAGCCTGTACGTTTTTGTACATTTTGTCACTTATTTGTACATTTTGTCACTTCTACAATTATTACAAAACAATTACAAACGTACATTTCCATGAATTTATAATCACCTAAATGTGTTTTTTTTTTTTTTCCATTACCCGAAAATGAGCTCATCAGTGTATATTCAAATGAGGAGGGGGTCCTCTCTATGGGGTCCTCTCTATGGGGTTCGCCATGTTTTTACAATTGTAAAAGTGGACGTACTAAACATGTTTTGAGTTTGAATGACGGCTGAAGTCGAAGGGTGAGGGTGAGGTGATGGATACAACACGCACCTTCACCTCTAGCGCTCACCAAATCTCACACACTGCACCTTTAAGTGCAAAAAAAACTACACTTTCAAAATATACAGATTTATTGATCTCTTTTATAAAACAACCTCCTTCATGGTTTGCGTACCACCACATTTATTTTTACAGAACATTTTCAGTTCACCGCTTCATGCTTTCTTTCATGTTTACATTTCATCTCATGGGCCAGCTTGAACCCTCTGACATGCCGGTTTTGGCCTGCGTCCCATATGTTTGTCATATTTCAGAGTCATTCACCAAAGAGTTTGACCCCACTAGTCTGAAATCGTTTTTTGCTGACCCATCAAGAATATAATCAATAAGTAAATTCATTGATATGTAGCTTTACATAATGAGCACCATCGCTTCTACAGTTGTACCAGTGAATTCAGCGTGTTGGATCGTGGCTCCATGTGAGGCCAGTAGCTCTGAACAGTATTAAAAAGGGATGTTTCCTCTTTGTACATATGAACCAGAAGCCATTTAATAACAAAAATGACAATCAGCTAAGTCTCTACCTTCTATTAATGTTCCACAGTATGCATATGTATGCATGTATGTGTAGTATATGCATAACGTGTCTTATATGAAGTCATAGTAAGAAAAAATGCAATAACTTTTTATTTGTGAAGAAATTTCTCTATATTTGATATGTATTTGATATGGATTGAGATAATAGTCTATGTGCCATGTTTTCTGTTTTTTTTGTGTTTTTTTTATTGTTGCTACTCTTTATTGCATGATGACAATTAGTGTTTAACTCCAGAATGTATTACTGTGTGTGTGTGTGTGTGTGTGTGTGTGTGTGTGTGTGTGTGTGTGTGTGTGTGTGTGTGTGTGTGTGTGTGTGTGTATTGTCTGCCTGTAAAGCACAACGTGTCCCATTGTTGAACAGTATTACTGTGCTGGGCAGCTCTGCTACAGGGAAACGTTTCCATGGCTCCTCTATTATTGGTATTATTAACATTATCATTATTTTAAGAAATACGTGTCATTGTTGTTGTTTTTATATATTGTGGATCAAACATTTCTTCATTTCAGTTTTCAGTTTAACTTCATATTGGAGGAAAAGCTTCAGACGACAGAGTCCAAACTTAAAGACCGAGGATTTCTGCTTGTGATTCATGATTTCACAGCTCAGAGGAGAGAGATGGGGATATCTGGAAGTTGACTTCTTAACTCTCTTAACTCTGGTTTTGAGTGAGACAAACAGTTTGATGCCAGTCACAGGTCATGGAAATTCTAATTCAACAGAAAATCCACATAAACACGTCTAAAACCTGAAATCTGTTTATTCAAGTGGGATGATCCAGAAAAACAGTCAACCATTAACTGTTACCTTTACCTTGTAATTCTAGCTTCATAAATAGTCGTGGTTGCAAAACATGTCTTCGCGGTCGTGAAGTAAGACGAACACTTTGATGCCAGTCAGATGTCATGAGACGATATCTGTGCGTGAATTCAGATTTGACACAATAGTCTAGTAAATATGTCTAGAACCTGAAATGTGTGAATTCAAACGAGATGAGCCAGAAAAACAGTAAACAATTGCTGATTTTGAACTTTACCTTTATAACATTAGCTTTACAGATAGTTGTAATTGCAAAATGACCCTTCTTGGTAGAATCCAGCAGTGCAATTCCAAGGTGTGTTGACGGTCTAAGCCCAGACAGCTCAGATTGGCATTAAAAAAAAAAATTATAATAATTTTGAGAAGCATCTCTTCACAAAACCCACTGAAGGACATAAAAAAAATGTAAAAAGAATGATATAACTCATTGAAATCCAGTGTTTGGATCCTGTGGTTGTTTTGATGTGACTGATATGCAAATTGACCTCATGACTCTACACTGAAAACGACTGCCGACACGATCATTTGACCATCTTCGTCTCTCACTGTCGGAAAGAAAGAAATGTCAGATATACCAATATATCAGACTTTTCCTCCAATATGATTTCTGATGAAGTTGAGTCAGACTATTTTAAACGCTAAGTTAAAAAATGTCCATCCATATGATGTCGGCATGATGGGTCTTGACTTTTTGGATCTGATGACAAACTGGAAGCTTCAGTCCAGTCAGGTCAGATGGTTTTAGCTCCGCCCCTCATGTTGGTTTTGGATCATATCATGTCACTTGTGGTTCGCACGACTCATCGCTGACTCTCAAAGTGCCATTGATTAAAAATAAGGAATTAGAAAAGAGATGCTTGTTACATAATAAAAAATATCCACAAAAACATTGTGTTTTGAGTCTCAGTCACCATCATGGATCATGGTATGTACACATCTATATTTATAGATTTGTTTGATTTGATTGAATAATGTTGGATTTCAAAATCACACAAATGTATGGCTCTTGAGATTGAAATCATCAAAATGTGAAGATGCAGAAATTAGGATTTTACCCTTTATGGACAATTACCTCTTGATGCATCTTAGTATTCCACTAGTGCCTGTTGATGCTTATTATACACATACCAGGATCATATTGCTTTTTATTGTATTTATTGTATTACTTTGCCCCCATCTAGTGGTCAGACTACAAACTGTTGATGAAGGTGGATAAACTAGAGCAATAATAAAGTAACAGCACTATATAAAGATATACTAAAAAAGTAATGACTTCTATGCCCAATTTTGCTGAAATGTGCATCAAACGCAATTTTTGTTTTTACGTAAATAAGAGATGGAAAGGTTGTAACTTGAGTCAATTTTACAATGTGAATTTGCTGTATGTTAAAGATGTATATTTGCATATATCCAGAAGATGTAGGTGATCATTTATTGCCCCGCAGGGGGCAACATACACGACAACTCCTGATATAGACACATAATGCGTATATCACA
>JAFBJT010003457.1:0-21393 GCA_016785325.1 Chascanopsetta lugubris | reverse complement strand
TGTCTGGCGTGTGTGTGTGTGTGTGTGTGTGTGTGTGTGTGTGTGTGTGTGTGTGTGTGTGTGTGTGTGTGTGTGTGTGTGGTTGGGGTGGTGGTAGTGTTTCAGTGTGAATGAGAGTCTGAATTACTTGGGTCCATCATATCATGTATATGGATGAATGAATGCTTCTTGAATGTAGATTTGATTCTGTGTTTTGAGAATTATGCCTGTTTTTGTTTGTCTGTTGGTTTTAATGGTTTAACTTGATGCCGTACTGTGTCAATATCATGTTTGGTGTAAATCTAATAATAATAATCTTATTTAAAACACAATCTCCTTTCATGATAAGGTTCATTTCCATTTGCAGTTTTTGTTTAAAAAACATACACACAAAATAAAAAGCCGCCATGCAAATAATAAAAGTCTCTGTGAGATCCCATGAACTGCATCTCTGTCAAATCATTCTCACAAAAACCTCCCCACAGGTTCTGTATTAAAGAAAACATCCAGTGTCAAGTCCATTTTCTTCATTCCTCAAGTTCAAACATTAAAAATGCAATTAGTCGGCCAAGATTGAAAAATCACTACTGTGCATCAACCTAGACAGACAATCACACTTAGGCTTAATTATCACAGCCCTGAAAATCAATGAAATTAAGGAGACCAAACAAAAATCAAGGAAACTAAATTAAAGAGGAAGCCAAACTTTCCAAAGCCTTCAATTATTTATTCTAAAATAATAACAAAGAAAGTCGAGGAGCATCGACATAAATGGAAGAACCATGCTCCTCCGCTCCGAGAGTCCATCTCTCCTTCACAACATTTCCCGACAGAGTGAACCGATTTCACTCTGCTTTTTACAGTCACGTGAAACGGCAGCTCGTGCCCCCGCGGAGCCTCAGTTATCTCTGCCTTTACCTGCCACTGCTGCACAACATTGACCTTGCTAATAATAACAACACACTGTGCATGCAGCTCAGCGCTGATGAATGGCCGACGTCGGGCCGGTGTTCCTCTGTCCTGCTCCGGTGCCGCTGTGTCGCTGCTCGTCTGTGTGGCGTCTGCTCATAAATAAATTTTGACTTTGCATCCTTGCGCACAGAGTGGCTTTTCTTGTTACCTCCGAGGTGCAGGGGGCTGAAACTTTAATGAGCGCTGAATTATTCACATCGCCATCAGATGGGGGGAAAAAAACAGAACAGCAACATCCTGAAAACGTATCATCAGTTTCAAAAGGGAGGATGAGCGGATTACTCGGTGAGACAAAGTAAAATGAAGATGTCATATTCATGCGGACCGGGCGTCGGACGAAGGGAAGCGCACATGAACAGCGTTAGCACTGTGCGTGAACTGTTCGCTTGGTGCTTCATCTTATTTCAACTTAGCTCCCAAACTAAAAGGAAATAAGGATAAAGCTCATGTTACGGTGTGTAAACTGGTGCAATCTATTTCATTTTAAACACGTTGATAGTAAAGACTGCAGAAAGTGTTGACACAGGCAAGTTATTGTCTTAATATTGACAAATAAAAGCTATTGGTCAAAACAGACAGAAGAAATGGAAAACATATGATGAATACATGTTTGCTGGGTTTATGAACGTGGTTCCACAATTACAAATCTTAGTCCGTATCTCTAAAGAAACTCAAATATGGTGTCATACCCCAACATTTTATGGAGGAATGACAGGAAGTAAATCAACCAGGAAATAAATCAACAGTTGGATCATTCTTTTTTAGATAATGCTTAAATCAATATTTCCATTTTAAGTTACTTGTGCATCACTGTTGTAGCTTTTGGTCATCAATCATCAGAAGCACCTATGGGTGATAATCCATTTAGACCTTGAAGTTGCTGCGCAGGTTATCATAAATACATTTAGTGAATAGTGATCAAATAAACTTCAATACACTGAAATAAGTTGACCCTTTGATGAGCTGCACACCCATGTGCCACCTGACCTCTTACTCAGAGGCCTCATCTCCATTAAAGTCACTGCACTGTAGCCATGTGCTACCAGTGGCGTGTTAAATATGATATTATATCCCATATTTCCTCATGTCTTTGTCTGGCCCTGGGTCCCAGGATGTAACCAGTTGGTCTCCCTGTCAGATGCACGTATCCTGAACTAACTCTGAGCAGAAACAGTTCTCTCTGCACCAGCCCACGTATCGATCCACCATCCTGGTTGATGAGATGAACCTCATTCCACCAGTGAGGAAGAAGATTGGGGGTAATGACGATTCTTGCTCACTCGCTAACATGCAAACAAACAAGCAAACATCCCTACAGGTGTGAGGAGCTAATGGCAGCACAGGTGCCTCGTGCACCTATGGAGAGTGGGAACGCTGTCCCCCAGCCAGCGAGGCCGTGTGTGACTGTGGGAGGAATAATTGAGTTGAGGCATCAGGCTGAGCGGTGGGACACGGACTAATACGTAACAGGATGAAGGGGTAGGGAGAGTTCTTTCCCGGTGAGGCTGAATCTCCAGACTCCTTCACTGCTTGACTCACCATTTTGATGAAATTAACAGTCCTCTTCACCCCCTCTGCCCTCCACCCTCCAGCTCTCGCTGTCCTAAAGAGATTAGACCACTTCAGGAACATTATTTAGATTTTTTTTTTCATTCTCAGCTCCAATTGAAATTAAGTGGTCTCTCTTACATGGAGAGCTTCTGCTGAAATCTGGATCGCCCCCCCCCCACCTCCGTGTGATTAGCTCCTGCTTCATGAAGATTTATTCGCATGTCTATGTGACTCAGTCAGGGATCATGTAAAGTGCGTTTTCTGCCATTGTACAAGCGCAGCACCGTGTAAACTGTTCAAATGAAACCTCTGAATCATTCAAACCAAATAAATCCCAGTGGATATGGGAAATCCTATGGTGCATTTCCATGAAACGCAACATGAATTTTTCACATGATCAGATAGAAACATATGTCTGGGCCTAAATTTAGCACTGTTGGCTCTACATGAGCAATTTGAAATATTTGAGCTCAGGTAAGAAAGTCATGTGACTCAAACGAGGGGCAACCTGCGGTAAATTTTGTGCAATGGACGTTGGAAATTGTGCATGATTAAGGGTGTGGCCTCTTGACTGACAACTCTGTGTGTGTTCCTCTTCATTGTCCGTTTTGGAATGAACCGGGAACCAGGAGTAGTTAGGATGTGGCAAGATGGCGACGAGGGACTGCACGCTGCAGAAACCAACAGGTGATGTCATGTCCACCTTCATATAAAGTCTGTGGACTCAACATAACACTGAGCAGGTATCTATCCGACACAGACGTGAGCTGATAAGACATCAGACTGACCACTGGTCAGCCTCGGGTATAGTGGTGGGATGGGCAGCCCATAGTAAAAAGTTGTCCTGCTTTCATCTACACACGCTGCAATGTGGCAAATGCAGTATCTTCTGCTATTGTTGACAGTGGACAGAAATTAGAGCAACAAAACGAGAACAGAGACGACAGTGTCTGTGCAGCTTCTTTTTTTTTTTCAAATGGCCGAGTTCAGTGACACCACAGGCAGTGCGATGTAAGTGCAGCATTATGTCGCTTGCTCTTGCAGTGACCCTGCTACTCCGTGGAGTTGAGTGAGCATTAAAAAAAAAAAGAAGGAAAAGAGAGTGAAAGTGAGATGGGCAGAGGTCGCGGGCGGCTTGCAGAGTTGTTACCTCCTGCTGGGTGGAAGCTCTGACATGTAGTGCTCACTAAAAGCACTCCACTGCACATAGAAAAACTCTCTTTTAGGGTATTTTGCATGGGGTCCGTGTTGTGGTGGTTGGCTAACATTTGTTGGCGGATTTCTAGCATGTTGCCGCTCTATTTTCCTGGGACAACGCAGACACAAGTCTCTTAAAAAAAAAAAATAAGATAAATGATTTAGCTTTTGCAGAAACTTGTTCTTTTAAGGGGATTTGTAAGCACAGATAAAAATGACATACCCATAGAGGTTCTGTACAAAAACATCAACAAAAAAGCTGCTTGAAACTCAGGCATTAAACTGCTCAGATGATTTCACACCTCAACTACCATCAATTAAGTAAGAGACTTGACTAAACCATCATTTTGGCTCGTGTGGAGACAGAACAGCCATTAGTTCATGAGTGGAGTGGCTGTATTATAAGAATCTACAGTGAAACCCTTGAAGGGTCTGGAGGGCACCCCGTGGTGATATTCAGCCACCTGTGTATCAGCGGGCTGGAATCAGATCAAAACACTGTAATGCCACAAAGGCCATGAAATTCAGGAAGAAAATCCATTCATGTAACGCTGATAATACTAATGGGGTAGTCGCAGCCATTCATGTCGATTAATTTCACATTCATTGTTAATTAGCCGCGATTGGGGAGAAGCTGCGATTATCAAAATGAGCTTAGTGTATTTAACTGGGACTAATCTGCGGCTTCCCTTGTTTGTGGTGTTTGATGCGGAAGACGGCGGTGAGTCAGCTGGAGAGGTGACAGAACAACTGGATTTATAGACCCATGTAGGGCACGGCTCAAACAGAGCTGCAGATGATTAAACCAGTTTTAGATCTTGCTGTTCTCCCTCATTAGCATTAATGAGGGACCATAGAGCAGAACTAAATTATAATATGATGCAAGGCCCGTGTCTCCGTGGGGTAAGGATCTTAATCGTCGCACCTGATGATGGGAAGTCTTTGTCGTTTAAGATCAAGCGGACAAAATGTTTGAGGAGAGCAACTCATTCGACAAGGTCATGTTTGACAGTGGTTCTCAACTGGTCTGGCTTGGGGACCCACCATCACCCCTTAAAGGTGCAGTGTGTAAGCTTTGGTGACCCCTAGAGGTGAAGTTGCATGTTGTATCCATCACCTCACCCTCATCCTTCTGAACATGCAGGAGAACCTGTGGTCGACTTCAGTTGTCAATAAAACTCAAAAGTTGTTTTGTACGTCGTTTTTTTTACTTCTGTAAAAACATGGCGGACCCTGTGGAGAGGACTCGCTCCTCATGTAAATTACATTTTTGTAATATTTTTAGAAGTGGCAAAAATGACAGAATCTTCCTCCAGAGAAATGGCGGGTGTCAATTAGCATTACAGGACATCACCGCCACCTACTGTTAAGGAGAGTGAATGGATGGCACTCTGATGCATGAAACATTTTTTTCTTGACTTTTTTCCAAGTCAATCAGTATTTGTCACAATAACACCTAAAGATGAAACAGCAGAAAAGGGTCCATTAAAAGATATACGTGTTAAGCGATATACTGCTGAGAGTGCATTCTATTGTGAAATAGTTTTTATGTCTCTATGTGGCCGTGTTCATGTCTTTGTGCTTGTGTCTTCAAGGTCGTTCGATGCATCTCTGCCACTCTTGTATCACTCTTTGTCATCACTTGGCATCGCTTCGTCTCTTAAGGCCTGTTTTGCATAATATGTTAATTTCTCTTTGTGGTTTATGTTAGTTGTCATCTCAGTGTAGCTGCTCCATGATTTCAACATCATGCAGACACTTTGAAAATGTCAAATGTCTTTTTTGATGTTGTTTACAAAGTCTCTCACCTCTTTGCTGCAACACTGGGGTCATTGTGCTTCTAGTTTTCACTGATTATTTCTCTCTTCGTGATTATTTGTGTGTCTAGCATTTTTTGGTATCCATCAAATGTTAGTAGCTATTTCAGATACAAGCTTTGAGGAGGATGACCCTGTAGATCAGGTGTGTGAAACTCATTTTGTTTCAGGGGCTCAATTTGATCTCAAGTGGGCCTGAGCAGTAACATCATAGCATAATTGATAAACAACAACAACTACAGATGGTTCCCTTAGTAGAATAGATTACAATAACGATGAGGTAAACTTGCCCTTTATGGACCCCCCCCCCCCCCCCCCCCCCCCCCCCCCCCCCCCACCTCACCCCCACACTCACCGCAGCTATAGACATTTATTACCAGCAGCTCCAGCAGTTTCATACAGTGTCGTATGCGACCCCTAATGGACAAATTTGAAATAGCAGTCACTTTATTTTTAAACTAGCAGATAATGGCTATACTGTAATCTGAACGCTTTGCAAAACCAAAGGATTGAACCCTCTGGTGGGCTGGTTTTGGCCCGCAGGCCGTATGTTTGACACCCCTGGACTACATGGTGGCATGCCAACTGAAAGAGTCTTATTTACTTATATACTTATATATACTTAGGGTACCTTATATTTAGGGCCCCCCTGTTGTTTCCCCCTTAGCACCACCAGAGTTGTCCTTCAATCTCGTTGTACATTGTGTATAATGACAATAAAGGCATTCTATTCTATTCTATTCCTCCTTCCCAACAAAGACTAGTTTCAGAATCCCCTTCAGATTTTCATGGATTTAGTGATGTTTTAATAGGGATGTTTCATATATATATATTTGTAAAATCTCACCAGTGGATCATTTTTAATTGACATATATAGCTGAGGTATATACTTGGCCACATATATATATATATATATATATATACCACAGCACAGATGGACCACAGTGAAAGCTGCTGCTCTGTGCACACCACGTTGCTGTGGATTAGCATCAGTACCTTTCAGTGCTGTTTATTTAGGGCTACTTTCCATCTGCTGCTGCATCCCCCCAGGGTGTCACCTCGTCATAATCAACCTGCTTGATTGGCTCTTTCTTGATGACGGACAGTCTGGAAATTGAGCAGGTGGCCCCTTTGCTGCTATGGAGAGCAACTGCTCTTTGCTTAATTTGTGTTTGTCTTGTGGCTGTGTTTTGTGTGACATGCAGTGTGCGTGTGTGTGTGTGTGTGTGTGTGTGTGTGTGTGTGTTGCTTTGTTTTTAACAGGATAAATGATGTAGAGAGTCTCATTACATCACTAACAGTGTACCCTGAATTCTAACCACAATGAAGAGTATCGAAAAGTTTCGAGCACAAATCTTTATCTTGTGTCACGTTCCATAATTGAAGAACCACTTGTCCATGTAAACAGTAAAAAGAAAACACGTAATTTCTGCTAATTCAATACTTGCAAGAATGTTTTCAAGCAAGAACTTTTTTGGATAACAAACTGATTCAAATGTTTCACCATATCGATACATGAATTAAGTTGATAGATACAAAGTGCTGCAACAGATGCACAGTATGAATGTTTGTGTGACTGGGTGAATGTAAACTGTACTATAAAGTGCTTCGAGGTCTTCAAGACTTGATTAAACGCTGTATGAGTACAGACCATTTTTACAACAGAAAGAGGAATTTAAGTGTTTACTAATGCAAGGCTTATTGTAAGAGAAGGTATCCATAAGGAATCCAATGCTGTACGGGCCTTCTTATCCTTCAAATGTGATTGATTGATTAACTTTTGAGTATCTTTAACACATGGATTCAAAAGTTGTGAGCAAGTGACAATTCACATAGTAGACAGGTTGCTGGCACCTGACAGTGACAGAGACAGTCAACAAGTGACACAAACACCACATTTAGATCTGACTCCAGTCTGCATTTGTTTGGGTTGTGGCAGGAATCCACTCCTGTACCAAAGCTCCTCCACTGTGGCAACATCAAGTCCCTGTCGCCTGTACAATCTAGAATTGTGGTTTAATAGACTTGTTGGTTTAAAATGTGGTTCATCAAACAGACAAGTCTCCTCTAGGTCTTTGAGCTAAATCATTTTCCTAAGAGAATGATACAATCAAAGCAAATGAATCTTAAAAACTTTTGTTTTCTTGAATGTTTACATGTTTGTAGGTGTAGGTTTTGCGCTGTGCCAAGTCACACAACCACTGTCATTCAGCTTCAAGCTGAGGGATGAAACACTTTTTTCAAAGAACGAACACTGTGAACCAACACTGTGTGACTTGTGGGACAGTCAATTCCTCCTCTAACTGCAAATATGCACACAAAAAAAGAAAAAGAATGAAATGTCACACCTCTGAAAACCTGGTGTGTTGACAAATGTCCTGACCTGTGACAAATGAGTCACGAAGTTTGGTTGAAATTGCAAAACAATGTAACAATGCTGAGTGTGTGAGTGGAAAAAGAACATACGCACTGAGGTAGAATCTTTCAGTTCTAAAGTGAGATGATAACTTCCACAAACACATCTGCTATGATCTCCTCCCGCCAGCTGTTTACAGAAGAGACTCACCAGCTTCTCAATGATTGTCGCTGCTACCAGATGCCAGTCCTGTGGGAAGGTCACTAAAATCTGTTTTTGCCTGAAAGAGGGAACGATGCCACACTTCATTCCCCACTACTCACATTACTTTCCTTGGACCCCAACTTTCAATTCATTAACTTTTATAATACCGCTGAGACGGAGAGGCAAAGGAATAGCCCGTTAATTTGCCAGAAAGAAGTAGACAATAGCCACAAATGTTTCATTTGAGCCAAGAGCAGAGCTCATCCCAAAAGCTCCAGAGCAAAATCACGAAAAGTAGTCAATCAGTTATAGCTCGGCCAGTGCGAGTGGAGGGTGGAGCTAGAAATCCCAACTCCACACAGACAGACTCCAGTGGGACTGGGATTCCGACGTTTTGCAGATAGTGCTAATTGATTGATAAGAGTCGATTTGACAGAACGGTTTCACGACATCATAGTGCACCTCACTGAGTGTGTGTTGACAACTGGGTGGTACGTTCTCTCTGCAATTAAATCTGCTCCTCACAAAAAACATTCATTGTAATGAGACGGATGTTCAAACATCGTTAATGGCTCATTTATAATCCCTAATTGATGTAATGATAACAGTCCCTTGGTTGACAAGCAGTAGGGTGAGTGTTTGTGTGTGTGTGTGTTATAATCTGGCAGGACAACATCCCTCCTGAGCAGCAGGCTAATGCCTCATACCAGTGATCGGCAGTCAATCTACACATTGCACTTCCACCACCAACGACATGCAAACCTTGCTATCTTCACAGCGCTGCATCTTTACTCACCTCATCTCCAACTGCCTGTCCAGAACTCCAGGTTGCGAGGTGATTCTAACCGTTCAAGGTGTCAGTGTCAGGGCCAATGACACTGCTGTAAGGTCCGAGTGGGATTCGAACTAATGACCTTGGCTTCCAGCGGCGGTTTCTCTAACCACTGATCCACTGCCACGCCTTGATACAAATGAAGAGATGAAAATGTTAAAAACCTGCTAATATATGAAACTATATATTATTCAAATGCTAATGATCAGATCATAAATGTGGGTTACAGCAATGAATTGAAGACAGTGCAGGGATTTGCATCAGTTGATTGCCTTGAAAGTACTGTGTGTAAGATTTGTTGACATCTAGAGGTGAAGTTGCATGTTGTATCCATCACCTCACCCTTACCCCTCCACGCATGCAGTAGAACTATGGTAGCCCTAAGTGGTCATTAAAACACAACTGATAGTTAGTATATCCACACTGCCCTAGTCTAAAAACACGGCGGCCCCCCATAGAGAGGACCCCCCTCCTCATGTAAATATATAATAATGGGCTCACATAAGAGTCATGGGAACAAAAATATATTTAGGTTATTATGAAAACGTCAGTATGAAATGGTTTTGTCATATTTCTTCTACCAGTAGAAGTGACAAAAATGAAAAAAAAATCGTACACACTGCACATTTAAACAAATAAACGTGTTCTTAAAACAAGAAATGTGTCCTTTTACCCTGTGATAGTGGGTGTTTTGATTGTTGGTAGAGAAGTATTATTAGCTGTTTTTCAGTCATGCACAATACCTGTTATATTGTCTATGACCCTTCAGGTTGTCTATGGAGACGGTGCATGAACACAAATGTCTGAGTTGAGCCACTGTTATTTCTGCCACCTTCCTCCCGCTCGCCCCCTCATAACTTTTCAGCATTCACTTTGGCGTTGGTTCCATGTGTGAATAAAGCTGCAGATCTACCCGCAGAGATGATAAGTGTGGGCGTGGTCGTGAAGCCCAGGCTGTGGCCCATAGCATTGTATGCTACACTGCCAACAGATCACACATCTTATAATGTGAGAAATGAATCATGCAATTCTTAGAAGAAAAGATATGTCGTCAGGGAAGACAATACATTTCAAAGACAATAAAAAGCTCTGGTGGCGAGCAGCACCAAAGTACAGAGGCAGGCTGCAGGGATAACACTAGAGAACCGTATCAATGTGGGATAGAATATACACAATAATATACTATGTATATATATATATATATATATATATACACATACACAACAATAACACCCCATGTTTCAACAATCTACCCTTCATTCATGAAAGTAGCTTCACTTTGGCCATATCTTATGCAGCTATAGGCTACTCATAATGATCTGAGCTACATCATATTGACTCCGGACAGGAATGAATACCATTTGAGAAGATTTTAATAAACAGAACATTGATATCAGCAGCACAAAGAAAGTGATGCCGAGCGTCATCTGCCATCCCGGTGCACCTTCAGACAGGATATTACTTTCTGTTGCTGCAGAGTACACATTTCCTCTCTCAAGTTCATCTGGAGCCCCGGAGATGTGGAGAACCAGCAGCCTCTTATCTCCCTGATAGACTCTGATATTCGCTGGTCCATAAAGGACTAGGGCGTCTCCCACACATGATTCAGTTTAATTTCCCTCACAGCGAGCCTGGCGTCTCTCCACACCGGCTGCAAATGAGAGCTAAAACCATGTCCTGTCATATCTTCAAACATTAATGGCAGACCCCTCGTTGGGCTATTACCAGAGAGTAAGAGGCTGCATGCTGAGTTGCTTACTTAAAATAGTCCAGTGGTCTGTATATCAACCAGAGCAGGAGTTATGCACGATTAACATAAACGGGAGGCTGGTGGTCATCCATTTCGAGCAGGGGTGTAAAATATATGGCCCGCGGGCCGAAAACTGGCCTGTCAGAGGCTTCAATCCAGGAGATGATTTCTGCAAAAAAATTGCAGAAAAGGCATGAAATGCAATTTTTTTTTCATAAAAAACTAACCGCTGTTTCAAATGTGTCCACTGGGGGTCGCATACAACACAGTGTACTTTTTTTGCACAAAAACAAACGGAAAACTTGTAGGTTGTACATTTTTTCTGCAATTATATGACTGGTCCCGCCCACTGGCGATTAAATTGGGGCTTGTGTGGCCCCTTCGCTAAAATGAGTTTGACACCCCGGATTTAGAGTATCTTTCAACACTATTTTGAAAATAACCTGCTTGGGACACAGGCGTCACTCGATCCAGACGATGGAAGGAAACGTTCCTTTTATTAAGTCAATAAACTCTGTTTATCTGTTCATTAAGTCTTAGTTCTAAGCCACAAAAGGCCAATTCTTTAGGTAACAGTCTTTGGGTGTTGCTACCATGTGAACCAATAATAGCTCTTGAGGGTTTATGTCGCCCCATTAAGTAGTTAACTTGACAGGGCAATGCACATCAGTGTGCAGTAATATGTGTCTGTGTGAGGTCTGTGCCGGTGTTACTGCTTTAGAAAATGACTCGTTTTGTTTTTCTGCATGGAAAATGGAATAATGGAATAAAATCACAGCTGACATGATATTTCTTATGATGACACTAAAGATAAAGATAGAAATTTGAATGATGTTATAATGTGGCATAAAACTGAGCTGTGTTATTGTATCAGTTGACCAGTGTCCATTTGAATGATTTGACTTTTTGAGCTTTCATGCGGTGATCAATTACATAGAACGCCTGAAGTCATGTGATTTTTCATCTGGGGCTTTTCGGACACACGACAATCTCCACATTTATCTGACACAGGTACGGTCAGAGAGGAGTTTGATGAGCAGACTGAATCGTGGAGCAGAGCTGAGGGAAATGACCAAGTTGGCAGTGATTTGTCACCGTAAGCCACACCTTTCAAATTACAGATAGTCATTTAAGCTACACTTAATGTGAAAGCTACTGATTAATGAAACTCAATCATCAGATAATTATGCTGTCCAGTGACGCTCTCATTGTTTTCATGAAGCCAATTTAAACCCAATGCAAATGCATTTATGTTTAGTTTGAAATTTAAAAAGAACAAGTGAATCTGCAATTTGACAGGAGGATGTTGTAGACACACAGGGATGATGTGTGTCTCCGTGTGTGTGTGTGTGTGTGTGTGTGTGTGTTTTCTGCTCTCAGCCATGAACTGGCAGTACAAGACTGCATCTGAGGCTTTATTGAGGCAACGCTAATCTGTGAGCTGGGGGCCTCAGCTGCCTTCACCGTTCTGCCAGGCTGAAAATAATTACATTTTAAATGGCTATGCAAACAACAGCCACCACATTAGCGCGTTAATACAGGCCAATCACTTCTACTAAAGAAAAAAAAAATCGAAATAACAAGAGGAAACGCTGCCTTCATTCTGTCCCCGACAGACTGATAAATGCACGGTAGTCTTCCACGCCCCGGGTGACCATTTATAACACTTGATTATTTATTTATTTCCCCAAATCTGCATAATCATTTTGGCTATAGGTCATACACGAACAAGATGGGGAGCTCAGAATAGCATGCATTATTCATTATCATGCAGGATACAGTGGGGACCAGAGGTTTAGCAGATATGTGTGTGCGATTTACAAATTTCATCCTTTTCCTTTATTGCACACAAAAGCTGCACGGACCGGAATACCTGGGGCGCAAGATCGAGCACCAAGTGTGTAATGAAGGAAATGTAAAGATGTGGTGGCCCAGATAAATGAATGGATGGATGAATGTGCCCTGTTTGTGCCGTACTGTTCCCCAGCCCTTTGTAAACAAGATTGTTTGACTTGATGGAATAGTAAAATGTGCTCTATCAGACGTCTGCAAGTTAAAGGGCATATATGCAATGATGAAGTCTTGGTGCAAGTGCGGTGTCACTAAATGTATGACCCAGTCCGTCAGAGTTTACAGCACAAAACAGATCAAAACTTGACTGAGGGAAAACAATCATGAGGTCAAGTTTATCGTTAATATTTTCGTTGTCCTGACTCAATCTGCTAATCAGATAATGTGGGAGTGTGTGTGAGTGTAAGGATGGATGGTGTGATGAGAGGGCCATAGATCAGAGATAAATTACTTCATTAAAGTGCAATTCTCTGAAAGCTGAAATTAGCCACATGTCTCTCTTCAACCACCCCACCCCCCACCACCACCTCTGCCTCAGCAGATTATGAACATCATAAATCAATACATATCTGGGTAACGATAATGGTCCCTGGCCTGCTATATCAAACTTCCACCAGAGGGGGTGACAGAGCTCCGCAGCCCAGACAGGTGGATGTGTATCACAGAATTTATGACATTAGGGTTTCAACAAATACGATTAAAACTGTTTATGCAGTCGAGTCCTGACTTTACCTTTAATATTGCATGGCACTCAAACTGAATCAAAGTGTTCCCACACAAACATTTTCAATCTGAGCTGCTGGTAAATTAGCTTGCTTCTTTTTCATCTGAGATCATCACTTGCTCCTGACATAGAAGTATGTATGTATGTATGTATGTGTGTAGTATAGGAAGTAGGAAGGCATGCATTTTGGTAGAAAGGCATATTAGTGAAAAGTCAGAAAAAGAGCGTGATACATAAATCCTCCAGAGTAAGACAAATAGACAGAGGTAATCAAATCTGATATTAAAAGGTGCATTATGTAAGATTTCGGTCATATTTGTAACTTCTATTGGTGAAGCAATAGAAAATGCAACAAAACAATGACATACTAACATTTTCACATCACCTGTGAGAGTGGACATAATCAATAAATAAATATATTTCGAAGCGTTTAATGGGATCATAGATTCATTTGCGAGATAAGCACTTATGTACTACTTCCATAAAGCATCTGTTTGACCTATGAGACTATAAAACACTTCCGTTGTGTCAGAAACCGTGTTCCTCATTCTGTATGAATTGATTCATTGATCTATTTCATAATGAATGTTTATTTGCGTGCCACCCTAATGGTCACACTGTAGCTCCAGCCATTAATCATTAATTAAAAGGTGGATGTGGCAGAGATGTCTGAGCTGCAGAATTCCCATGCTATGCTGAAACGAACTGAGCACAATGTTCAATCTGTCATCAGCATGAGTCCAGAAAAACAGTACATACACAACATTGTCCAGACATCTTTTCCCACGGGAGCCTTTTTGTGTTTTCAGTCACAGTCACAGAGTCGTCTCTTGTTCTTTTGATAGAATAACATAAAAGCATCGGCACTATCAGGGAGCCCGTCAGGATTCAAAGGATCCCTGCTTGTTTAAGACGAAGCTTTGAACAGTTGTTATGTATTTATTCCATATGATTAATTCTCCCTTTTTGTTTGCTAAAGGATGTTTTCTGTTCTCTGAAACCAGTGGTCTCATGGAAAGGTAAATTATTCCTCTTGTTGCACTGCTAAAAACTCCATCTGACATTATCTCTTGCCTCTGCACCATCTATGCAGAATTCTCAACTTCATACACACTGGACCAAAATATGATCTGACATAAGTGAACACTCACCTCCCATTCAAGGTCCATCAAGAGTATAGTGTTTTTTTTGTGATGGCGGACAATGTGATCAATAAAACTATAATGCAATCTCTCTGTTGGCACAT
The DNA here is from genome assembly GCA_016785325.1 of Chascanopsetta lugubris. NCBI lineage: Eukaryota > Metazoa > Chordata > Actinopteri > Pleuronectiformes > Bothidae > Chascanopsetta > Chascanopsetta lugubris. The sequence continues at coordinate 6,914 of JAFBJT010003457.1, read as the reverse complement.
GTGTTTGGTCAGGACAAATCATTCATCATATCAGAGATGGAGATGGCGCTCACTGGATGTCGGCTGCGTATTAATAACCGCGCAAATGATGGATCAAATCTAAATCAAAATAGGTTTTAGCCATCATCTGTCTTTGTAATGAAGAAGAATGAGGAGCAAGAAGAAGTCGACTCGAAAAACAAATACTGTGGATCATGCATTTACGTCAATTGGCTTGTTGCTAACAAAACCTGAACTGACTTGGGGGGAGTGGCTCAAAGAAAAACACAGCGTCCCTGAAGAATCAAGGTTGAGAATACAATTTGTCCAAGAGCAAATGAATTTGCACCTCAGACCTAAAATCCATCCTCCAGAAACTCCGCCCGTTTCCCGAAGTCGTAGGTCTTCATCATGTGTGAGCACTTCAGCGTGGCTATCAGCTGATCGAACGCAAAGTTATGTGTAATTGTATAGAGCTACTCTCTCGACCTTCTCTGTCACCAGCAAAATAGGGGCCATCATTCATCCTTGCCATTACCAGCCTGCCTGCCGTGAATAATGCAATTTGTATCCTCTATGGAGTGCATCCAGAACAACAGGCACTTCAATAAACAAACAGCAGATCGCAGTAGAAAACCATTTACGGGGGCAACCCGGCGAACCCCGCGGCCATTAGAGACCCCCTCAGGTCGCATGATTCCCATTCAATGGATCCTCATCATATCTGTTTTAGAGGAAGCTTATGATAATGAGCTGCCAGTGCCATTGTGCTTTCCCCGCTCTCTCTCGACCCCCCCCCCCCCCCCCCCCCCCCCCCCCCCCCCCCCCCCCCCCCCCCCCCCTCGCACTCTCACACAGTCATGAACTGCAGAGATTTGTGATACCTGAAGGTAAAGGTCAGCCTCTGACCTTTTGTGGGTACTAACAGCCAATGAGGCTGAAATGGATAAGACAGGCAGATGTTCAAGGTCTTTGTGTGTGTGTGCGTGTGTGTGTGCGTATGTGTGTGTGTGTGTGTCTAAGATGAGATCTGACATTAGAGGACTCCAGAAGACAAGGTGTTGTTGCTGTGATGTTTCACAAGCAGTCATTTGTTTTTTAATTGACTATGGAACGTGTGTCATCATAGCCTTGCTTTATGTAATTGGATTTATGTTTTTAATCATATTTTATTGGCATTTAAAAAAGATTCACTCTCTGCACCAATACATTCCACTGATAAATTGTTGGCAAGTTTGCATCTAAGTAAGTAAGATATTCTTGTATTGGACACTTCAATATTATCTGCAGCTTTGTGAACTTTACTCTCTCTCTCTCTCTCTGCCTTTATAAAGTTATGTCTATAAGAATTCAAGCAAATGATGAGGTGTATTGTCAGAGTCACATAATTTGTCATAGAGGCTTCAAGTGGCTCACGACCACTTGAGGCTCTATTCATCAGTTTGGTGAGTTAATCAGCGGTGGCTTTTATTGCTTTGTTCCGACGGAGTACTTTATTACCATGCTCTGTGTGTGCGTTTGTACAGAATTGCCGGTGCAGGCCGTGTCTTTGTTTGCACTGCTCCATTTCAAAACTATTTTCCAAACAGCCTCTCCTCCACGCTCCGCCTGCCACAATAAGATAATCCTGCCGTGTCCCATATGATGGCGGCATCTGTCATCTACAATTATCTGTGGGGGCTGGCCAAGGAACAGGCAACAGGAGGCAACGGAGGGAGTAGTGAGCCTCACTCCCAGTGCAATAGCCAATTAGAGGGGGTATTACCTCCTCATGTGAAGAGGCTTTTAGCCCCCCCAGCCCCCCCAGACCCACAGGGGACCCGGAGAGGGGGCAAGACTGGTAAGCAGGGACTGACAGTGCTGGGTGAGAGCGGTAGGACAGGATGTGAAAATGAAGGCAATATTTCTCCCTAACAGCGGGCAATGCGATAGCATGTAAAGCTACACACAGAGTGTAGCCCTGCGGGACAGAGATATGTGGCAACATGTCATCTCTGATAGAATGATCGAATCTCTTCAACCCCTTAATTGCTTCATCAACCAGGGAGACAAATGACTGACTGCATTTGTGAGGAATCCCTATCATTGATAATGGATCAAATATTTTTAATGGTAAATATTTTCCAACTACTTGAAGTTCTTGTGACACAAGAGCCAAATGTGTTCTTCTGCATTTAATGTATATGCTGTAGGCCGGGGGGGGGGGGGGGGGGGGGGGGGGTGTCAAGTTAATGTAATTTGATTTTACTCTCTGTATAGCCCCAGATCACAACATAATGCCATTAAGCCATTCAAAGGTGCAGTCCGTAACATGTCAATCATATTGTATTAAAATATTACAAAACAATTACATACTGACATTTTCATGGATTCATGATCACCTAAAAGTAATTTTTTTCCCCCCATTAACCTTAAATGAGCCCATTAATGTATATTTACACGAGGAGCGGGTCTTCTCTATGGGGGCTGCGATGTTTTTTCAGGAGCCCAGAGTGGACGTACTAATCATCTGTTGAGTTTGAATGATAACTGAAGACTACCATAAGTTCTCCAGCATTCTCAGGAAGGTGAGATGATGGATACAACATGCAACTTCACCACGGGATGTCGCCAAATCTTACACACTGCACCTTTAAGTTTTGCTTTAACAGGTCTAAACTTCTAAACAAACAAAACAGCCTTATGTTATTTATCTTAATTACACAAGGGCATTTTATCTCTGTCTCTACATGGTCGGCGTCTTTACAATTCTCCTCTGCTCTCTGAATTATGCACAGCGGAGTTCCGCCCCGATGCGCGAATACATGCACACACGCACACACACACACCCACACAGACAGATGAGCACACTCCCACCACGCACATCAGAAATGATGTCAAAATGTTATGTCGGTGTTTGTGCCCCCCACCCCACCCCACCTATGCACGTTTTCTTATGTTTCAGGCACCTGGGGAAAATGGGGACATTTTGGGGGTCACAGGCTGAAATGTTTGGGAACCCCTGCTGTAGGCTATAATGGCAATGCAGACCACGGGAGCTGTGACTGGTGTGATTAGAAGCAATATTTGTCTAACAGACGGTTCCCCAAGTTGAGGAGAGACTCAGACGTGTGCGAATACATACACAGTATAAACCATATCGCTCCAGCTCAGAAACAGGTTCCACTGCTTTGAAGTAAAAAGACGTGCAAGACCAGAAATTGGGGAAAAACAAGACAACGATGTGAAAACTCCACATCCACTTCAGTTTGTGCTCTATATGCACTGGCATTTTTTCAGTACAATTACAGAACAACACACAAACACATCAATGCATAACTATGAGTGCTTACAACACTACTATGGCTTCAGGCGTAGCTCTGACGTTAAAGTATGAATCCACCACAAGGGAAAGCGGGAACAGTATTTATTAAACTACAACTTCTCACTTGATGGTGAAAGGTTACAGCTAAAACAAATGAAAATAACATATTGTGTATGAATATTTTTTGTGCCAATAGGAAACTGCATAACACTGTGAAAAGTCCAATACTAGTTATTTTGGTAGTCAATAAACCATCCCCTACAGCTGATAGGTCATACTGGTCTCAGATGCTTTGCATTTATTTATTGGATTGGCGCTCTACATTGGGTGAGATTTACAAGGTCATCTCTTTCGATAGAGGACAATCATCATAACCATACACATTCCTCTGCATTGCTTTTTCCTTTTCCACACCACCTCTACAATGCAAATATGTCTGTTACAGATTAAACATATTGGAATGTCTCCATTCTGCTCTCTTCATGCAAAGACTTCCTCTAACAACACTTAAATATGTGTAGCACAGGTAGCGAGCAGCGTGTGAGGTTTCTAGACTTCAGACCTATCTTTGCCAAACAGGCAGGTGCAGTGACTTAACACGTAAAGACTGATACACAATGCAATGATGCACGGTGTCTAGACCCAACGGTTATAAAGGGACTGTTTGTTAGCTAACCAGTATTTGTCCCAATGGATCAGTGTCCTCAAGAGAGCAAGATATGCGGATGTGTTAAACACTAAATTAAACACAGGAACAGTATGACATTCTTTACACAGGGAAGTAAGGGACAATTATCCCACACATTTCCATCCAATTTATCATAACATTAGCCAGCGAGTTGTGAACCCTCCTCTCGACTGGTCTGGCTTCGTGATCCAGCATCATTTCTTCATGACAAGCCGTGACCCAAATCGAGGAAATGAGTAAACTTCTCAAATGCATGCATAATGATACTTGCTTAACAGTCAATTCTTGACATGAGTTGGTACGCAAAGCCTAATTGTTCTTTAATTGAGATGTTTTTAGAGAGTCCTACAAGTGGTTGGTACTTGAGTAAAAAAACACACACAAAAAAAACAAACAGTTCCAAAAGGGCTCTTACATTGGCTTGTGCTCAGGTTCTAATAAAAAAGAGTGTCCTCAAACCAGTCAGTGCTCGACCTTATTAAACTGCACTTTCAAGAGGGCTGATGCACTTGGCCGGTTTTGTATTAGTTTGTATTTGTGCCTCAGTCTCTGTGAGAATCACTGTTACTATAAGACCGTTCAGTGGGAATAGTTTGGCAAGGAGAGGACATTAGGGTAGTTTTCACTTTCTGACACAACGTAACGAGGCGTAACATCTAAAAGTTCAGGATGAGTTTCGGTATGTTGCTGAGGGCCTGCTGAGGTGTGCTGGAAAGTTGCCAGTTGATTCATCTGTGCACTGTTCTTACACAAAGTCTGTTTTATGAACAAGTAAGATACATTTTACTGCATGGAATGCACCATGGCGTTGATGGTGTTTTCATATTTTGCATCACATTGCTGTGTTTAAGCCCGGGCCAGACTTTAGTCATTATAAGGATTTGAACCTTTGGAAGTTTGAATTCAAAGGCCGTTGAGCCAATGAACATCGACATTTGAATTAATACTTATACAATAAATTACTACCACTGATCCATTCCATCATTAGCTTCTTCAATGTGTATTTAATCTTTCTGTTGGCAAATGAAGTCCACTCAAATGTTCTGTGACAATTTGAACAGACTGATAATGTTATCTGGAATCAGTAAATGACGGCCCATTCTAATTGTTGTAGGTCTAGTGTAAAAGATTTTGAAGAATTAATTTTTATATCTATTCGTAGAAATGGAATATTATTATTCCACTACTGCATTATATGTTACAATTAAGTTCTATTTATGCATTTTATTACCATTTCATTTATGTTGATTGTTAAATTGGCTGCAAACATCTAGGATTTTGGAGCTGGGGACTGAGTCCTGGCCGAAACCTCCAAGAGGAGAGGTTTCAAGAGATGACAAGGAGTCGGAGGAGTGATATGGGCCATCACTGCCTGAACCCTTGACCTATTGCATTTTGAGGTGTGATATTTTTGAGAAGTAGTCCTACCCGAAATCTCTAACGGAGCAGGTTTTAAACTAAGCCTAAGCTTTAAAACATTTTCTTTTATTGTTGTTTTATCTCTTTCCCTTCTTTTCATGTTTCTAAATGCTCCTATGTTCCTTTTAATGTTCCTTCTTTTATTATAAAGCACTTTGAGCTGCAATGTCTGTACGAAATGTGCCATACAAATAAAGTTTATTATTATTATTATTATTGAATCTATATTGTCTGTGTGGGTAAAATCCTGAAAGTGCAAACTGTTGTATTCATAACCAATTAATGAGTGGTTCCTCTTCTCCAGAGACGGCCATGTTGCGCCACCCTGTATTTACAGTAACCAAAAAAGGACAATCCAAACACATTCAATAATAAATAAAAGCAAAATATTCACCGCAAGATGTCACTATATCCTGCACCGATCAAATTCATATCACCCGTCAGTAATCTGCAGTTACTGTGTAAGTGTAATTCTAACAACCAAAAACAGAGGTGGCAGTGGCTCAGTAGTAAGAGAAGTCGCCTTGGGAAGCAAAGGTCAAATCCCACCTCGGGCCTGCTGCAGAGTCACTGGCCCTGACTCCGATACCCCACTGATACCCCACATGGCCCTATGTGTAGTGGTAAACTGTTGACTAGTGTCATCTGAAAGACTGAATTATCTTCCTGAGTGAATAAGGAGAACTCGTCGTCATCTAAAAGTTAAACCAGCGGAAAAAAAACAGAGGTAGACACCTTCAGTGTATGCAAACAAGTGCACAGTCACCATTAAAACTCTAACATCACCCTGTATAATTAAAGAGCTCCGTTGCCACACGTATGTGTGCGGTGCAGTGGGAGTGTTTGACGAGATAAAGTAGGATGGGATGTGACAGCAACATTTTCTGCAGCACATTCAAACATGCTGCCGCTCGTTAAAAATGCATCTTGTTGTGAACCAACAGTGAAGCTTTACAAAGCTCCTCATCAGGCCATTTAATGGAGACCATGGGACGTTACATGGACCCAGTCGGCAACAGCACTCATTTCATTTAACAAGCTCTCAGAGCGCACCTTTCACACCTTTCAGACACAAAGAGAAGCGCACACACACACAGGCACTCACATTCAGAACAAGAAACAAGAAAACAGTCACATGCTCTGGGCAGGTTGTTCAGATTGGATAGGCGAAAGAGAATTAAGCAGCTCAGCAGAATGATTAAATGTAATGCTTGAACAAATTAAAATACATTTTTAATCCTTTCACTATGGCAGTTTTTAAACAAAGATCTCTAACAGTATCAAAGTACCAATGGCCACCATCAGAATGGACAACTCCAACTTAAACACTTTGTTGTTAACTGATTTAAAACTGAATCAATACAAAAGACACAGAGGTCTGTGTTCAAATGCAGATTGTCTCGGAAATTGGGAGCTAGAGATTTGTTTGGATAATCTTCCTTAGATCATCCAACTTTTACTATTGAAAAGTTCACAACTCAGGACCAAGTTCAAGAATTTGGCATTTCCTGACCTACTGGAGGA
>JAFBJT010003445.1:53449-73731 GCA_016785325.1 Chascanopsetta lugubris | reverse complement strand
CCCCCCTCCCCCCTCCCCTCTCCTGCTGTGCTCTGCTGTGCTGAGCTCTGGATATATTTCCTCCTCTGCATGTCATGTCTGAGCGGAGCTATGTACCGAACAGTCTGAATTAGATAATGAGCCGTGACGCCGGAGAAATGAAGTCCTGCCTCTTTTTTTTTCTTTTTTTTTTTCCCTCCTCCAAAAACGGGCATATTTGTACTGTTGATCCATGAAACTCCGAGGTGTGGACTCTGTGGGAGACGTGGGGGTAAACATTCACGGGCGCATTTTTCGAGTGAGGGGCAAATAGGAATTACAGCTCGGGATTAGTGGGCATTACGCACCGCGGCGAGATGATATAGTACGAGAGGCGTAATTTAGCTTTAAAGGAGGCCGGTTCGTACGCACCTGAGAGGGGCTGTTTCCCACTGAGGCTCCGTGTCAGTCTGTCTGTGCCCTGCAGCCTTGGACAACGCCAGCCACTTTTAATTGGTCTCCGTCAGAGAATCAAAATGCAAAGCCTCCTCTCAGCCCTTTAATTCTCCACCGGCTTGCCGGGGTGAGAGCTTTTGGAAGTTCCGCCTTTTTTCTTTTCTTTTTTTGTTGTGTTTTTTTTTGTTTTTTTTTGTTATGTTGAAAGTCATGTGATGTAAATGAGAAAGTACAGGATGAATGAATCGCTCGTCGCTCCGATCTCCATAGAAGATGTGAAACAGCTTTTGTGGAAGCTTTTCTGCGGCGGTGGCAGGGATCACTCCGAATGAGTGGGGTCTCTAATCACAGGTGTTATTTCAAAATTGAGCTTTATAGACATTCACATGAAAGAAGGGAAAGTGAGGACTGATTATTTATGAAATATTAAAAGGCTCGGGGGTTACCTCGGGCTCACCGTGCCCGTTGTGTTGTTCGCAGCCGGCTAATCGCGAGCGAGTGAGCGAGGGATGAATGAGTGTGGAAGCAGAGAACGGTGATTCATTACCCAGGAAACGTGATGGACTCGCTCACAAGCACATCATTGTTGCCGGGAGGCCACTAGAAATAGAGGTCTCCTCTCTGAATTGGAGAGGGTACCGGCTGTCAGGACTCAGGGAAGGCTGGGGAGGCGACCTCTGACCCCTCGGTGTGGAATGTGCTCAGCGTCTTGTTTGGCGGGAGGGAAAGTGCCAGGAGGCCATGTGGGGGCCTCAGCATTTAAAACATCCCTGCGAGCACAGATACCACCCGAGGGATCGTTTTACAGGAGATGATATAGTTCGACATGCGGTGAAACGGTGTTTGGTTTCAAACTGTGGTGTTTTCGCGGAATTGATCATGTTTTCAAACATGGAGTCCGGAGCAGGAATTAACATGGGCCTTGTGACTGTCACACAACTGTGAACTAACCACTCAGTGTTACATCCGGTTCCAGCAATAAGTGTAAATGGGTCACACTTTGATATTTTTCTTGTGCTATCTTCTCTGATATCTGTTTTCTTTGGGGAGTCCTGTTGCTATGCAGTAACCAAATAGCCCCAGCAGGGGGAGTGGAGAGCTCTTGACAATAAAAGGCACATTACTTCCTCCTTTGAGCCAAACAGCAGTGTCCTGGTCCTCCCATGTAAAATGGTGTGTGTTTTGATACTGTGTGGAATTCTTCATGTAGACACACACAATCAGATAACTACTGACTGATATAAGAGAGAATCATGGTGAATTTGAATGTACTATCTGAGGAGAAGCAAGGTATGTAAGCCAGGATCTTATCTTTTAATGAGTTAGTTAATGCTAATTTCTTTAAGCTAAAGCGTCTGCCCTTGCTAGTTATGGGCCAAATACCTTTGACTAACATCTGTCCTTGCTAGATACACCAAGCTAATATCTACCCATGCTATGAGCTAGCTACCTTAGGCTAACATCTGTCCTTGCTATCTACTGGCTACCTCCAGCTAATATCTATGCTTGCGCTAAGATAGCTATCTTAGACTAACACCTACCCTTGCTCTAAGCTAGCTACCTCAAGCTAACATCTATCCTTGCCATGAGCTAGCTACCTCAAGCTAACACCTATCCTTGCTACAAACTAGCTACCTAAAGCTAATATCGATCCTTGCAATAAGATAGCTAGTAGCTACCTTAGACTAACATCTATCTTAGCCATAAGCTAGCCACCTTGGAGTAACACCTATCTTTGCTGCATAGTAGCTACTGTAGACTAACCTCTCTACTTGCTATAAGCTAACCACTTTACAGTAGTATTGCTCTCAGCTAGCAGCCATATGCGATCGCTACCTCTAGCTAACATCTCTTAATAGCTAATTGACAACACCTTGTCAGTAACTGCACCATCCTTAGTGTTTGTATGATGTTTCAATGGAAGCTTGTGGTAGCATCGAAGCCTTTTTCTTGTGTTGTTGCTGGAATGTGTACCATCGAGTGAGAACTATTACTACTGTATTTGGGTTGGGGTAAGGGTTAGGGTAAATCATAATGATTGTTTATTCAAACAGTCATCGAAGGGTTAGTTCATTCTTGTGTTTCTATGCGAGAGGCCCATGGTCCAGTAATGATGTGTGAAATGTTTAAAGGCAAAGATTGTCAAAAGGTTAAGAAATAGTTTGACACTCTGAGAAATATGACTGTTTGTGTTCTTGTCTAGCCTGAGAGGAAATGACTGACAGCATAATATAATGATGGATAGTATTAATCTTCTTCCTCCTGCCTGGGCATTATGCCAAAATATGGCTGATGTAAACTCTGCAACCAGCCCAGCAAGTACACATGATCATCCAATTGTGAGTAGTTGTCAATCATGTTATTTATTTTTTTATTAAGAAAATAAGAGGAAATAGGAAACTAAACAGCATAAAAAGCTATCAAACACCTAATAAAAAAAAAACTAGTAAAAAGGTATCCTTTTACATATAAAAACTATCCACCATGACACATATAACCTTTGAGAAAACATGTATTTGACATGAACTCTGACCTTTCCAGTTTACTCCATGTCCCATCTGCTAACATGGAAGTAGAATGTATGACCTACATTTAACAAACCACCAGGTGGCACTCAAGATGCTCTGGCTCTGGCATTGAGGTGCTGCCGTGCCCTCCCCCCATCATATATAGTTAAAGATCCATGCTCCTGTTGCCCTCTGCATTTTTAATCCACGCATCTTTGATTGGCGTAAAAGCAGCCTGACCTTGGATTACCTTTGTTATTCTGGAGGATATCTCACATACCATATTACAAACATCAGAGGCAGTTGCAAGTCTGAGCGGGACGTTATGCTGTCCACGTATTAGACCAGATTAGCGATTTGTTGTCCACATGGATGTTGCCAAGGCTGCTGGAAGATGAATGAAATGTGACTTGTTTTTTTGCAGGAGAGGGGCACCAGGATAGAACAAAGCAGGAGACGTAAAGAGGTTGTCCTATTAAAGAAAGCGATAGGCAGTCCTCCTCATTATCAACCCATACAGGCAGCCAACGTGAAAACAAGGTTGACGGTGGTGAGTAATTGCATTACCCCTCACCTCTATCTCCCCTATGCATTGCAGCAGTATGCAATAGGTGTGCCAATTTCCCCATATTAGAAGAAACTAAGATGCTTTTAATGGATTTTTTGTACCTACCCTATAGTTTCTAATGAATATTACATATAATACATCCATGCTGACAGCTCACTGGGGTAGTGTGGGTGAGAGGGGGGCGGGGGGTGGTAAGGCTACTGTTCCACTCCATTGTAGTACTCATTCCATTATAGTACTGTGCCAATCATGATGCAGAACCGTTCATATAATTGTTGTAATTTTCCTGACCAGAATTTTACTATGGCATTTGCAAAAACCTCTTTATTTTTACTCTTAAAAATCACTTTAGAATTAAGGGCTCACCACAGGCAGTAATATTCTTGTTGTGAATTCCTGCAGAACATTTAATTGCAATTCATCTGTAGCTGTTAATTCTTATTTGTATTGATCAGAGCAAGGCAACAAATCCTAATATCGGAAACGTTTGGACCATAGAGTATTGAAATTGACCATAGAAAAAATTATTAACGTGACTTATATCTGTTGCACCGGTCAATTCATCTTATTGTTTCAGCCGCAGCTGTATTGTTTCCACGACACATCAAATGCCAGATATCAGTGTCCTTGAAGACGCCAATGGTCGTCTGTTTCAAAATGCAAGTAGTACACAGTGATGGATTACCTGTCCCATATAAGTTTAAAATCTCTTCAAGGCAGATTTTAATAGAGCCCTGAAATGAATTGAAAATAATGGTTGGCGAGATGATAGGAAATCAATCAGCACTCTTAAGGTTTGTCCAGGAAAATAGCCAGTGATGTAAAGTACACAGTTAGAGCATCACGGAAGATGCAAATCTGCCATTATGATTCTCTGCAGTGTTGTGGTACGTGCTGCAGAAGCTCATTGAGCACCGGTAATGTTATCCTTGAATTCTTTGCATGTGTGCTCAGAGGTGCGGCTGGTTCATGGGAGGTGTAAGCAGCCCATTAGCCATGAGGGCAACCCAGCCCTGGGACTGCTAATCTTGTTTAAATTTGCAAATGCATTTGCTCGCACTTAATTCGAACAGCAAGCAGTCTCCGGGTGGATCAAAGTACAAATTTGAGCGATTGCTTTGGCTTGTGTTGACCCTAAATGAATGTTGGGGTTAATCTATTAAAAAGATCACTGCCAAATAAATCAAATTATGAAATCCGATCACCGCAGAAGTGCTGGTGAGTCAGGGAGAAAGAAGAGGACGGTGTAGGTTTATGGGCTATAAAGAGCAGAGAAGAGCTTTTGAAGGATGTTGAGGATTTTTTAAAAATTATTTGCCGGGGTCTCTTTTTGGGGCACAGTGTTTTTTGGTGCGCTGAAGAAACTCTCTCCTCAGAACATGATAAGCAGCACCTCCTGATTCAGCCTGACGGCAGCTCGACAAGCTGCCTCACTGAGACGCTGAGGTTACCCCGAGTGTTCTCATCTCAGCAGTGTAAGGCTTTGAATAGCAAACTGTATCAGCACAACGAAGATATTTATTTAATCGTGTTTGTGCTCCATGGATGTCAGACCAAATATATCCTTTTAATTGAGATCCAAATTTCTCTAATGAATATTTTGTGTGTAAATAATAATAACTCAAACAAGTTGCTTTTTGCGGGTGAACCTCACAAATGTTTGATCATTTCCAGCAACGGCAGAATTTGATTTTAGTGATGAGGCTCAACCAACTGTAGTCTTCCTGTGCGGCACCAAGCAACAGATGGACGATGTTAGACAAGAGAGGCGCTGAGAGGAGACTCATAATAAGCAGAGTGAAAAACGTATTAATGTGCTCTCATATCTACTGGATGTGCAAATCATAGACTGTACACTGCAAGATGAACGCCCCTAGAAATTACCCCCCCCCCCTTCCCGTGGCAGGATTCAGTAAAAAGTCAAAATGCACCTCAAATCACTTCCTTTTCAAAGATAGTCTAAATCATTAAGGTAGTTTTTATCACACTGAGTAATAAATGTTTGTAAGTATTAAATATTTTATATCTGCAACAAAAAAAAAAGAAATATGTATTGTACTGACTCATGGCTGGTTAAGCACAAGCAAGGGCAGCGTTCATATTTGGGACATTTTGGCTTCATTTCTGGATCGTGAGAGGAGGGGGAGACACATAATCTGTCTTTATTTGAAGTATTTGGTGTAAATAAATGTTCAGCCAGTGCTGATTAAAATATTTTACAACCTATGAAACATGGAGATAGAGTCTCACAATAACTTTGCCAAAGAGTTAATGATTGAAAAACATTGAGCAAAAACTGCTCAAACTGCGATTATGGATCATGGAAAAATCAATTAAAGGTCCAGTGTGGAATATTTGCTCGACTGGTTTGGCACACAGAACAATCGGACAAATATTTGCTGTATAAAAAATGTAGTGTTGTTAAACATATAATCCTCAAATGAGCCCTTGATGTCCCCATTGGGAGACTTCCCTACAGAGGCCACGATTTTGCACCTCCATGTTTTAATATTTGCCCAAAACGAAACACTTTTTGAGTTTTTGTGATGAATGAAAGCTACCACCACTGGGCTTGGAATGGAGTAAGGTGAGGGACATTCAGTTGCCACAAGCGCCATGATGTCACTGAATCATCCACACTTTACCTGTAATTATTATATTATGAATCAGGCGATACATATTGAGGTGTTTTTATCACGGTCTTGCGCATTTAGAGATCAAATGTTTTTGAAACCTTTTTATTGGTTTCTCAATATTTTCACGGATGATAATAAGAAGAACAATCCAGAAGTCAGGGTTACGTTAGGGGGACTGTTTGGCTTTGGTGGTGGCATTTGCTCTGCTGTGCACAATGATACTGTTAGTACCTTTTCTCCAGTGTTGGATATGAGGAAATGTAATTTGACTCTCACAGGGAACAGAGGAACTCAAGCGAGTGGGATTAAGGTGAGAGGAGGAATAATGACTAATTATGCAGAGGGTGAAGTTAGTCTTAGATATTCACACTAAACTCTAATTTCTTAAACCTCATGTAACTTGATTTCACTCAGCATGACAGTGTGAAAATATAATATTTGATAACCAAAAACTTTACTGGCTAAAATAGCCGTTTGCTAATTACAGCCCTGCATCAGCTCTCTCTCTCTCTGAGTCTTCTAATAAACACCATCAGTGTCTGGAATGATCAGGTTTTGCTGCTTCTTGCTTCACTTTTACAAGAAAGCAGCTCATTGGAGCCAATCAGCCTCAGTAATAAGAAGTCACAAAATGCGGAGATGTCTCACCAGTTCAGGTTTGGGTTGAATGGCACAGCCGACTAATCTCCATATGAAATGCTCACAACAAAGGGTGAAATTAGCTGCAAAGAGTAATTGTTTAGAGAACGGCATGGAGCAAGAAGACAGGGGAGATTGAATGCAGCCGAGCGGGGACACGTCGGCCTCAGTAATGAACTACTAACCCTTAAAGGTCCCCGGGGTTCACATGCACTCTTGGTGAAAAGTTTAAAAAAACAAAAAAATACACAGCCAAACGATGTCATGCCATCAGTGACTCTTTATTATTAATAGTATTCATATTTTCATGACAAAGGCCTCAGGAATGCACCAAATTAACACGCTAAACAAGTTACTCTAAAGGCATTGCAGGGCCATGTAAATGTAACTTGAACAATGGAGCACATCTCGTAAACACTGCATTGAAGAACAGATTCTAAGATATGCGATGGTGGATTTTTTTTGCGGCGGTCAAAATGCCCTCGGGCAAGTTTCAGGGTCATTTGCATTCTTTCAAGCAGCCCGAGAAGAAAACAATGCCACACACCATGCCCTCCTCTACTGGGAGCTCTGACTGCAGCCAGCTCTGCACCACTCAGCTGCCTCTCCGTGCAGCTGAAGGTGCATTGTCATGGACACGGCATGAGGTGAGGGGAAAACTAGTCTGAAAACAGAGCTGATTGTCATGGTAACACCTGTTTGTTTGGAGGTGGGGTGTGAATGTAGGTGTGGCTAACTGCACTGTGTAATCTTATGCCACCGCCAATGCCCATAAACTCCATGGCTTGTTTGAATGGAAGCCCTGAGGGTGTTGAGGTGATAGTGTCAGCCAGGCTCGGGCCACAACCGCTGTTCCTGCACCAGATCGGTATTAAGCCTTCGGGGCAGAGGCGCTTCAATCCATCCACATTCCAGAGTTAGGGGGCTTTATTCGCTCCCCATCGGCAGCGCAACCGCTGCTATTTAAACAAGTCTTAATCAGATCTATGTGTCTGAGTGTTGAGGGCAGGTCTTTATCCGCATTGTTGCGTCAAACAATGAGCGGCTCTATGGCTTCGGTGTAGGGTGACACCTGTGAAGGTGCTCCTGTCACACAGTGCAAACAAGGAAGCTGGCGAACTGAATTCATGTGATGGTTCTCAGAACAACGGCGACAAAGCTCTCTCGTCAGAGGCCAAAGAAAATGCAGGATTATATGGACGTTGTGCACAAATCCAAAAGCGTTAAAAACCCTAAAGAACAAAGCCATTCTTTCAATAAAAAGTTCTAGTATGTTACAACACGTGCTGCTTTGAATTTGAAGTCATCAAGCTCTGAATAATCTCTCATTGATTTTAATTTGTATCATTTTTTTCAGTTCAGAAATCCTCGGGAAGAGAAAATGACTATGATTCAAGATGGGCTGGTGATGACATTTCAAACTGAGCGATGTAAAGACTGCAGAATGTGGAAGGATAATGTTACAATCATGCAGACATCAGACAGCTCTGTGTCTGATGGCAGAGGAACCTGAAGCGAGTGACTAAAACAACCACCACCGCCGCAGAGCAAAGGTGGTGCAGTTCATTAAATCCTGCGATTAATTGCAGTAGTATTGGCGGTGAACACAGAGCGTTTATCTGTGGAGGAGCTGTCACCACAATGGGACCTGCACAACGACAGCGAGCAGCAGTTCAGTCAGACATCTTGTCATCCTATAAAATAAAAGACATGTCTCTCTCTCTCTCTCTCTCTCAGTGGGAGATGAGCACTCATTCAGAAAACATTGGGCAGCAACAGATGTCAGTTTCCCTCCCTGAAAGACATTTGTTATTTTGGATAGCAGATTTATTTCTTGCTTGAAATCGAAAGACGGATTTAACACTGGCCTCCATATACAACCGGATCGATAACTGCTCGAGCCCTATGGTAGCTCTTCACTACTTGACTTGGACCAGAGGTGCCCATCTTTTTTCACCGACGGCCTCAAACAGAAAAATAAACAAAAGGCTGGGGCGCTATTAGAGTCGGATCATGCATTTGAAATTTGCTGCGAGACAATAAAAAAGTAGCAGTTGCCCCAGGCCCACAGTTTGGACACCCCGCACTTGGACCGTTAGGGTCAATACATACTCCAGTCATTTTGTTCTTGCAGCCCTGGTGTGGGAGTTCTTGCAGCTTGCTCTTGACACATCGTCTGGGAAGAGCTTTGCACTTGTTCTTGTGTCCGACAGCTGTTGTGTGATTGGTCAAGAAATTTGCTCTGCACCCTTAAGTTCTTGTGAAGTATGAAATGTCCAGTAAGAACTCTGTTCTTGTTCTTGCAGCCCTGGGAGCAAGAACCAAGTTCACTCTTCTTGCGGAGTATGTATTGACCTATAACCAGCAAGTATTACTTCACGACACGGTTTCGATATGTCAAGTTGCCTCTTGTTTTGAAAGAACTTCTGGTGGAAGCTGGGATGTTTTTGGTGCCCTTTGTTTCAAGGTAACATGGCGAGATCTGCTAGTATGGATGTGGTTGATGTGTATAGTCCTCTTGAGCTCTGCAGAGTATTTTAAACCCAGTGTTTTAGTCCTTACTAACCGAGCGTTTAGGATCAACTGTGACTGTTTCAAGCTCTCTTCAACTTGTTGTCATAGCAGGCAACTGTTTTTAGCTCCTCACTTCCAGTCAACCCACAGCACACCACCTGCACAGCAGCAAACAGCAGAGAGACACAGTTAGCAACGAGCTGTTGTTGATGCACAGGGAACATTTAACAGCAACCGAGTCACATATATTTCCCCCAGGAGCTGGTGGAAAACAAAACGGAGCTAAAAGAGGCGGAAGGATTGCTTTGGTGGAAATGGCTTATTTGAATTATCGCAATAAGAAGCTCGGAACCAGAAAAATCCTGCTGTTTCATGTCTGCAGGCCTGGATGTGTGAACGAACAGCTGCATGGCTAAATAGTTTAGGACGTTAATGGCAGATAATAGCAATAATTCTTGCGAAACTATGAACTGGTCAGCCCCCCCAAAAATATTTAACATCGTTCAACACATCAGATTATAGTCGATGTTTTAAACTCACCTGTATATGTCGGCATAAACAGGCTCCTCTGCTGCTCTAATCACATGGGGGCGTCTGGGGAGCTTCAAGGTTCCGTTCTGTGAAACGATTCCCCTGGTGATGAGGTTAGTTTGTATCCGCACCTCATTATGTTCAGATGATGATGAATTGCTCTAATGTTTAATCTTGTGCATTTTCCATAGGATGGTTGCGCAATAGGCAGAAATATCATATCATGATTATTGCGTTATTATCTAATTATTATTATAATGTATATTATTATCATCATCAACATAGTTTTGTTGATTACTGATGTGCCTGAGAGGGAAGGGTGAGATTACAGGGCTATATGGCTCTAAAGCCCGGTCCACACCAGCTGCCTGAGCAGCGTAGAATATCACTGCTGCATGTCATTGGTCGTCCACACCACCAGCGGTGGGTGAGCTTCCTGGTTTGATCGCTGCACTTCCCTGATGGAAGTTACGCCTGTATATGCTGAATTTCCCCCTCAGGGATTTTTTAAAATGTTCTGCTTCTCCTGCCTCCAACTTCCCGAGACATGATAAGAAGTCGTATCTATGATGAAAATAAAAGCCTTGTTAAGACAAATGAATTAAATTGGTCAACTAGAAACCCAACAGAAGGAAAGGATGTGAAATGAAAGATTAAAACTGTGCTGAGACATCATTCTCACCGAGTACGTTGCTGTGAATGGTGTTTGAAAGACAGAGGTGAAGCTTCTATTATTAAGAATTGCAGCTGAGATGGGAGTGAACCACAGCCAGCATGAACCTACTGATCCGTTCACATGCACGCTTGTCTAGACTATGCTGAATAAACCAGTGTATATACTTACATGTGAAATATGAAATCAAAATAATCCCGGAATTCAGAGATGATCAAACGGCCACAGAGCAGGATTTGAAAGCTCAGAGACCAGCAAGACACGCAGGACTCAGTGAATAAAAGATGTTTCGACTATATCTTGATCGAATTCCACCAGCCTTCACACACGGACCATAAATGGCACCAGCTGATTCAGTCGTGGAGGGAGTAAAGGGGGGTGGGGGAAATGTTCATCTTTTATATTTGATTACTTTGTCATCTGTTTGATATTCCTGACATGCCCTTTTCACTCCAATATATATCGAGAGATTGTATCTCACTTGTGCTGGTATCTCCTCCTCCTTCTTTAAAGATTAACTGGCAAACTGAATGTCATCCTGCTTCCACCACTGAATTGTCTAAAATAAAAAGTGGAGAAATGAATCAGCAGCAAATGATAGCGGGGCTCAGAGAGAACATTCCAACTACTTTGCTTTTGAAATTCCTACACAGCAGCAAGAGTTATGACTTTTTCGTTCCAATGACAGAATTGCTATAACATGACTTATCTTTTGTTTAAGAGTTAATTTCATGGAACATTTGGGCGATGTGCGTCATTATGGGAAATTGGCTGAAGACGGATTCTCCAAAATATGCACTCGCACATTAAAGAGAGATAACAAGGATATGCCATGTGTTTACTCGGGGTTGTTGTTCAAAGCGTCAGCCTGCAGCAGGCGGCATTTAAGAGCTGCCGATTCCACTGACAACATGCCGCCATTATGGCAAACCAACAAATAGTTTGAGGCTCAGGTGAGAAATAAACAATACTGACAGCTGACAGATGCCTGAGTCGTAGCGGAGCGGTCTACATCTTCATGAATAATTTCTCTGCCTTTCATGTTGCCAATAAATTATGTTTTTGCACTCACGACCGGGTTGTGTGGGAAAAACAAGACCGCAACAACCGGCAGCTGAGCCTGTCTGACCAGGTCGAATATATCACACATCAACAGCCCCATTCATTGCAGAGCAAAGGCAGAGAAACACTGTGAATCACTGCCCCCCCCCCCCCCCCCCCCCCCCCGCTAATACCTCTGGTCTTCTCTCCTTTAGTCTTTCATGTAATTGTTTAGATCCTACATAAGCTTGCTTGGATTCTCATTCCCTTTTTTCCTTGAACAATCCCAGTTTTGATTTGATGCTGTCAGTAGGTCTCCTTGTTTATATTTGCACATAGAAATCTGGTTAGGAACCCAACAAATTCATGAGTGTTCAGCTTTTTGACATGCACCATTTTGACATTTTTCTGAAAGTATCCGGAGGAGCTGCGGGTGAAAACAGAAAATATCCATGTCAGTTTGCACTGGATGTTTCTTCTCCCCGGCCTCAAAATATCTGCAAATTATCCAAGTGTGTGCACGCAAGAATGCACCAGGAAAATGTCTTGAAACTTCACCGATATGTGGCCTGTGGATGTTGTTTCCAACACACAGTGGACATTTAACCCGTAGAATACAAAATTTCCAGGACACGGAAACAGCTGAATGCTTTGTTCTGATTCTGAAATTAACTTGAATGCCACACGGGACATCCATTCATTTGGCAGACGACTTTTTCTCCATTTGTCTAACTGCTGCCATTAATTGCATAAAGCGGGAAAACTTGTGGGCATTACAGAGAAATACAAAGTATTACTTGTGAGCATGTGAAGTGGCTAAAATGTGTTTGTGCGTTATGGCCAGGGATCTGAAGTCTCACCCATTTGCCAATGTGTGACAGTCATCTTCTGTCAGCAAAGCCATGGATGTTTGCAGCTTTGGTGAGGGAGCTTCTCCTGATTCAAAGTGAAGAGGAAATACTTAGGCAGGCGATCACGATAACATTGTCACTGAGGTTCATGGTGCTGCTGTTTGTTACCTCCTGTCATCTCGTTGTGTGATGTAATGCAGCATCACGCATTATTGAAGAAAAGCACAACATGGCAGACGAGGTACTGACAGTTGGAACGGTGTTAATTCCCTTTTTATAAGGGGTTTACCTAAGTCAGTATAACTCCGGAGATAGCAGCAGATTTTAATCACAATGAGGCGACAGAAGATGTAAACCTTTTTCTTTGACAAAACCCTCAGTGTTGCCGTCACACAGAAAAAACATGGCTTTCCACTGCAGAGTATAGGATGTCATACATCATGCCCTGCCTCCTGCTGCTCCACCCTGTCACCACTCTTCACTTTAATAGTTTAGAAATGTTCCTGTTCCTCAGAAAATGTCTGATTTACACAAGCTCCTCCAGCATTCATCGTATGTGAACGACATTCGCTAATGAGCGCAAGAAAAAAAATACATGCAGTTCAGGATGAAGAAAATAGCCAATTCTTAAGTGTCCTTGGTTTGTCCATTATGAATATAATGAATTCTATTACACATCATCACCATTCTGCTAATACCACCTGAGGCCTCTTCTTTATAGCGTTTTTTCAAGAAATCGTAGGCCTGTAGGAATCACTTCCTTTCACAAAGCACAAAGGTTTCATAGAGAATTTGTCTTGGTAATTTTGTGACAACACGCAAGACAATACGGGATTAGCTGGTATAAGGCACCGTGAATAAAACCCTCACGTGATGATACAGGAGGAAATTAGACTGAACACAGAGCTCTTTAATGCACAAAGTGGGGGGAAATGTGCAGAAATATCAATCGAGAGATTCTGTCATGTGTTGTCACTTGTTGTTCTGTTTAGAAACGCATTTCCTGTCAATCTGGGGAGCGGTAAGTGTAGCAAAGCACTTATTTGTTAATGATAGTGTTTTTATGTAGTATCATAGCCCACTGGTATCGTCATTTCCTGTTCTTTCCATCTATTGTCCCTGGTCTGCTATTAATAGTCTTGAGAACAGAATAATATAGAACCATGACAAACAGGGAAAGCCAATGCTAGTCAATGTCCTTGACACATGTGTCAGTGTTATTGTGACACCTCAGAGCTGAACGTACTCACATGCTTGAAACTACAGAGTGCGCTGTCAGATTATGACACATCATCAAGCAAAGGCATAAGGTAAAACAAATTAAGTTACTCGGTCTAATATTTTTGATTGAACCGTAGCTTGCTTGTACGTTCACAGTGAGGTAGCTCATCGTGCTGAAACTACAGACATTTATCTCCAAAGTAGATTGTCTACTTTTACAACATTATTCTATTGTTTCTGCTTCAACCTTAGAGGTCTTATTAGCATAATTCCCCCAAAGCAGTGAGTCACCGTGCAGGAGAAAAAGCTCAGACGCGAACGAAGTTTGCAACTGGGTAGAGAATATAATGTTGCATTAACATCTGCTGAGGAGGCAGACCTTTCTTCTCACAGGTCCACAGTGTAGGATATGGAGGCATCTAGTGGTGATGTCACATACTACTATCAACTCCACGCAACGTCAATACAGATAAAACCCTCTCTAATTCTAATGTTCCCATTGTCTATTCTTGACTACTGTAAAAAGACGGTGGCCACCATGGAGGAGGAGTGTCGGCTCTGGTCATTCTTTCTCTTTATTAACACATTAGCTGTTCTCTGTGGGGACCACACAAGTAACAGTGACTTTACAATGGATAAAAACAAACAAAACAAATCAGAAAAAGAAAAAAAAATGGACATGAAGTATATTATGTATAGTATGAAGTTATGTTGCTCCTCGTGGTGTTAGCATACAGCGGGTGTATTTGCATACATATAATGCGTATACTACACCTGCACCCTATACACGCATTAACTGTTCACTGTTTACATCCTCATGCATACGTACACTCGTGTGGTAATCCATGAGCATACTTGGTCTGAATATGTCTGCACCTTAAGATTTATGGAATGCAATTAGCGCCATCGGGCTGTTGCATGTTGTTTCACTTGTTATTTTGAAGCCTGTTATACAGTTTGTTTTTGGCAATGGCTGATGTCGACACAACAGCCTCATTCTAATTTGATAAAATGCAAACATACAACAATTAGAATACAAAAAATTAGGAATATCATGTTTGGCTTTGTTGGTAGATCCACTTCATCCTCCACACCCTTCTTGTTAGAGTTGTTTGAGACCAAAACAGAGGTGTGAGAGATCGATGATGTAAGGTTTCTTCGTGTAATCTGAAAGTGTTAATATGAAATGTTATGCTAATCAGCTTGTTTTAATAGGTGAGAGCTCGGTGCTGCAGTGCTTCCACAGTAACAGGCCTGATACAAGGTTAACACAAGACTTTAATCTTTTTAATTCAATATATAGTTATAATGCCTCTAAGTGCTGTAAAAGCATTAGGATTCCCAAGTGGGTGATTTAATTGATTCTTAGCTGTTGCTGAATCGCAACTAAAACTACAGTCAATCACAGACATTTTGTCATAACGTGATTTCCTGTGGCGGTGATAACACACTCACGTGACCGTGGCGCAGGACATCAATAGGCCAACATCAGCTTTTACTTCTGATGTTCGCATTCATGCTGCAACGGTCATCAAGGAAAATTCTCCTATTGAGCTATATGAAAGTATTTTAGATTTGATTTTACAACACAGCATGTTTGGAGCAATCAACCAAAATCTAATTAAAAAATCGTGTTGACTTTATACAGATGAAATCGGTTCAGTTAGAATGTCTGCTTACTAAACTATGGTAAATTGAAAAATAAAACAGAATTTCCGCACTCTGTCGATCAATTATGTTTACAGCTTGTTGCATCATCCACATAAACCAAAAGTATAATTTTTCACAAGCTGAAATAGTGTCACATTATTTCCATCTGGCTTTTTAGTGAATAATTGAGCCGCAGTTACACACACAGTCTGTTGTCGTGAACAAAACACCATGCGTATATACTTTTGTGTGGATGTTGAGAGTATTTTCCACAGATGTCCTTTAAACAGAAGCACAACAATCTGGCAACGTCATACAAATCATTTCCCCATTTGTTTCAGTGTTGCTCTCAGGAGGCACTTTCTATCACTTTATCATAACTGAGGTATGGACGCCACGAGGAACTCAAACAAAGGCATTCGTTTCTTCTTTTCTGCTTTTCCTCGTGTAAATGTGAGGATCAGTTTATGGGGTAGAAAGTTTGGCTCTACAGAGAACAATGAAATCAATAAAACACAGACTCCTCACAGAAAGAGAGGTAACTCTGCATCGACTACAGGCTGCTCACACACTCAATCAGATTAACTAATGAAGCAATTATCGATCCAAAGCGGGGCTGCCGGCCAGCACAGGACTAGCCATTAAGTGGATCTTCCCCTCCCTTGGCCATGCCGAAAATGTCAGGGTCATTGTGTTCGCTGCTTGACACAGTTTACTGAGGCCCAATCTGCTGAAGACTAATCACTAGTCTGCCTTCCAGGATCGGTTCTGAGGGGGCCGATATCTCAGTGGAATCAGTCAAATTTTTTGATTTTTCTCAAAACCTGGAGAGGAACCAATTTAACTTGTGTCTCATTTGATGCTTTCGCTGGGTGGAAATGAGGGAATGCAAATCAGAGCAAATAACGGCACTCCTATAAATGAGTATCCTGTTCAGCCTGTATCCGAGGCTGCAGTGGCGTTCCTGTTTATCATTTGAATTTTTCCCTCACAAGTTAAATTATTTTTAACCATGAAACGCCACGTATGATAATTAGTATAGACCTACAACAAGAGACGGTGCGAGGCAGAGAAAAAGATTTCCTGTCTGCCGCATCTCTGAATGTCAGAAATATGCACTTTCATTGCCTGAGTCCATAGCAATGCAGTCTTGTTTGTTCCCATGCTCATAGCAGGCGCAGTGTCACGAGATGTCTCACAAGATGTCAGAATAGGAGCGCTCATTCTTTCATTAAATATAAGACAGCAGGCGCTGGTGCAGTTTCGCACTGTGACACGATATATTGTAATTTATTATTCTGTGTGTAATCTCTTTCTCCAGTCATGGGGACTGACTGAAAATGCTCTCTTGTGAATACAAAATCAGTGTGAGCTTGAGCTGCTTTCATTCCAGTAAAAGGGGAAAAGCATAACATGTGGTTAAAGCACAACCATTCTCATGGGTTTACTGGAGATTTATGTCTTGTATTTTGTGTTGATTTGCAGTTTATTTATTTACTTATTTTTCCACCATAATTTGACCCTTGACAAGCTCCACCCAAAATCCCAGCTGTGACTAAGGTTATTGTTTAGTAATTTAAAAATCTTGCACAACACTTTCTCCCACACAGGAAAAAAAGCAAATACTACTATTTTTTTCTCTCTGTGCACTGAGGCAGGGAAAATATTGCTTTGCGGTTAACTTCTAATCAAATTGCATTAGGTTTTCACAGCCCGTGCACTCACTCCATTTGCACAAACCATTACAGACCAACATGACTTTCACACCCAGGGTGAGGAATACTTACTTCTTCACCCCAACAGCCCAACACACACTGTGTGCACATGCAGACGTGCACATTTCTGATCAGACAGGCATGATCATGCAGTTACAGCACAGTGGTAACTCATTTACTTTTCAGCAAGTGTGATTTTAATGACATTTTACATACTCTGAGGTCGTTGGGTTTTTTTCAACCGATTTCTAAAACGGACTCACCAAGGCTATCACTGTTATGCCAGTTTCTGAGTGTGGTCCTACAGAGAACATCCTCCCAAGTACAGCCATGATTTGTCATTACACCAGAAAGCTGACGTGGAATCACAATGTGTTATGGAAGTAAATAAAGCCAATAGAGAGTAAAATGTGCCAAAAATGAGTACAAAGAAAAAGCGCTGCCTGTGCCAAGGCTCTCCAAGTAATTCTAATTATTAGCATAGTCATTATATGGAACATGATTATTGAAGTGTACGTCTAGGAACTGAACAGAGAGGAAGGAATTGTGAGTGAGGACTTTAAAACTTGATTCTATAAGCTTACATTGATTGTGTAAAAAGGACTATAACATTATAATTTCTCTTGGACTTTCATTCTACAAGCCGTTCCATCTCAGATGTCCAATACGATGCCTGCAATGCACAAAGTGGCGTGGTGCCCTGTCATTTTTAGCATGAAACAAGTCTGAGGCTGGGAAAAATTGAAAGTATACCTCAGTGCGCATGTATCTGCAAGTGTTCTTGAGAGTGCACGATTGAATCAGCAGAGGCTGAAAGTAACGTATTCAAGAACTGTGCTTAAGAGTAATTTTTAGGTCCAATTTCCATCTTGGGAGTTTCTCTGTGTGTTCGATTGAGCTCCTCCCATCCTCCCAGGATACAAGACTGGCCACTCCATTGAAACTGCTCAGTTATCTGTGATAGAAGCCCTGAGGGGCGGCAGGGGTTGCAGCGCTGGCCTCAGTTTTTATCGGGCTGGACCTATCGGCAGGCTTTGATAAAAATGAACCACCACTTCCTGCCATCTGCACTGTCCAATATGACCATCTCAGGCAAAGTGCTCTCTTGGTTTGAATCTTATCTCACAGGATGCTACTTCAGTATGTCATGGCAAGGACAGATATCTGTATCTTATACTCACAGGGGTGCCCCAAGGCTTAGTGCTTGAGGCCCTTCTCATTGAAAAATACACCAATTCATTGGGTTATGTAACTTTTGCTGGGAATTAGATGGACAGCCCCCGACTAAACTACTAATTCTTCTCTGATGACTAAAGTTTTGATACAAATCTTTCCTTTCGATGGTTGTCCTTCAGATGTATCCACAAATCAAAGAGAACTTGAAAACCGGACACCATAGAGTATAAACAAACATGCCTTACCTGACTCATGTTAGAGTCTTCGGCAAAGGTCATGGTTATCTTGCCTTGGCAACGGATCCACCCTTCTTAATGCACAGTGCAAGCTTTATAGATGTTCCAGAGAGTGTGCGGTCTGTGATCAGCCCAAACAGACCAATGTCACTCCTCCGTTCATTGACCACCAGCAGCCCACAGCCGCCCAAATTGAATTTAAATCACTATTGCTTGCCCACGGAGTAAGAGTCTGTATCCACACCCATATATTTGAAGCTGATCATGCAGGCCAAAGCTTCTTTTCAGCGACTGGGAAGAAGATTTTCCAGCCAAGATAAGTCATAGTCAAGACTGTTCATCTCTTCTGAGAATAACTCATATCCACTCACTGAGAACTTTGGGAGCACTGTCTTAGTAGTTCTGCTGAACTTTGCCTGATTATACACTTCAGGGTCATCCAGTCCTAGTTTTACTTTGGTTATACACCACTTTGGATGAAAGCATCTGCCAAACGAGTAAACATAAGGGTAACATATTCTGTAATAAATACAACTGTTGTCTTCTGTGTAGTTTATATGGTGGCTGTACAGTACTTAGAACTTTCTTTAATCTCTAAATGTAAACTCTAATCACTGCAATAATCAAAAATCTCATTGTTATCTTTTAAGAAATACTTTAAACTCAAGATGATAAACCTTTTTGTTTTAAGACGTTTTTGTCTTGTATTATCATATAGATATAATATAAATGCTTCTAAACTTGATTATTATACACACATTCAGTGTAATGCCACTTAATCATCGTAAATGAGCCAGTTAAGAATGTGTTTGTGTGCAACTACAGTTACACTGCTCTTGACTGTATTTTTGTATTTTCCCATTATTTTTGCTGTGTACAAGATGTTTCTGAGCAACAACATTTGGAGTTCAGCCTAATTAGCTTCTTAATTATCAGCAGTTCTATCATAAATGTAACTTTCCTACAATCGTGTAGCTTGCAGTGAGTTCCAGGCACCCCAAGTCCTACCTGTGTTATTGGGCACAAATCCTGTGCACTGTACCTTTAAATGACCTATTAGTTGAGCCATAAATTCTATGTTTGCAAGTAGTTTGAGATTTCACTGGATGTATCACAGAGTTGTTACAAGTATGACATATGAAGAATATTAATTAGTTCCTTATCTTCAGATGTGAGGTTCTGCTGCTTATATGAAAGGTGCAGTGTGAGGGATTAACAACCACCTCATGGTGAAGTTGCATGTTGCTGCTGAATACCCCTCACCTCAGACCTGTTATTATTGAGACTCAACCAGTCTTTTAATTTGTCCATTTTGGGCTACTGTAAAAATTGGTGATGCAACATGGCTGCCTCTGTAAACAGGATCTGCCCCTGATGTTAATACAAAGGGCTCATTTTATAGGATCCTAAAAACAATTCACACTCGGGTAATTAGACTCTCATAAAAACATCAGTGTAATTACATTTCTGACAATAGAAGTGGAAACAATCAACCAACATGTCAGACAGGGGATTTTTAATGTGAACATTTTAATATTTTGTCTTCAAAGTCAACATTTGGGATGTTTTCTTGAGTCTGACATTTTCAGATGACTCATATTGTGATGCTCTTATTCCATTTTACTCAGACGGCACAACGTTTAAGATTTGGGCAAATTTG
This sequence comes from Chascanopsetta lugubris, assembly GCA_016785325.1. Classification (NCBI taxonomy): domain Eukaryota; kingdom Metazoa; phylum Chordata; class Actinopteri; order Pleuronectiformes; family Bothidae; genus Chascanopsetta; species Chascanopsetta lugubris. Next base: position 53,699 of record JAFBJT010003445.1, on the reverse strand, counting down.
TTCTCTGTCATGTTTACACTTTACTCTGGCGGGCCGGTTTTGGCCCACGGGCCATATGTTTGATGTCCCCTGCTTTCAGGGTAATGTGAGGTGTATTCAACTGTCAAATGCAACTTTACCACTAGATATCACTAAATCCACCCCCCTGTGCCTTTTACAATGTCTGTGCAAGGTGTTTGATTCTTGTAATCCCACCTTGGGGAAACCTTTATCTGAATGAAACAAGTGTGAAGCCCCCCCCCCCCCCCCC
>JAFBJT010003445.1:1039-52230 GCA_016785325.1 Chascanopsetta lugubris | reverse complement strand
CCCCCCCCCCCCCCCCCCCCCCCCCCCCCCCCCCCCCCCCCCCCACAAGATGGGTGAGGCAGTGAGGTAGTCATCATCACCAGCCTGTGCATGTGCTCATGCCATGATGTCATCATGATGCCCCCTCATTTTTTATTTGTTCGCCCCCCCCCCCCCCCCTCCCCTTCCCCTTCCCCTTCCCCCTAGTTAATGCAGGCTGTGGAGCAGAATGATGCTGCTGTGCACATCCTGTCTGATTTATTGTAATTATGGGTTGCCTGATGGGTGGGGAAAGCGCTCCTGACAGGCTCCCTACAGTAATTACATGTTGGATGGGAGTCATCTTTTTGATGTGGGCAGTCGTAATGGTTTGTGCAAGTGAACGCTTCCAAGTTTCGAGCCAAAAGAGCCGTGGTCCTCTGGTGTGAGCTGCAACTTGGCATTAAGCAGTCACATTTAAAAATACGCTTTGAAATTAGATGGTGGCTGTATGGGGAAAAAAAAAAAAAAAGTTGAGCCGAGAGCAAAGGGTGCTTTTTATAGTCCACTTAATGTTGGACTTTGTGTTTAATGCAGAATAAACACCGATTGCCTCTCTGCTGCTTTTTGTCTGCTGCCTCAGGACAACAGGTAGCTGCACCATGTGCTCCCATCACTCAGCCAGGCCATTAAGCGGAGCTGCACAGGAGCTCCTAGTACTCTCAAGTAGGAAAGGGGAGGAGAGTTTGATCTCACTGTACTCCCTTCCACCATGTCACACTACGGTGGCGCCTGTTGTTGTAAATTAACACCATGCCGCACCTATCAGTCAAGCGCAGGTGGTTTATTTGAGAGGAAACGAATGGCCCTTTTAAAGTGTTTATACGCCGCTGTGCTGCTGCAGTGCCGTGTGCTTGAGAGCGTCCAAGAGTGCATTGAGTTGGTATTGAGGGTTAGACTTTATGGCCGTCCACACCGCTGTGTGTTTAGCAGACACGCTGCCTCTGGTGATGGTCGGAACATGTGTGTGTGTGTGTGTGTGTGTGTGTGTTTGCTCTGAGCAGATGGTCAGAGAGTAGGAAACATAAAAAGTGAACCTCACATTACAAGGAGACCAAAAATATACTCCATTCGTTGCCAATTTTCCCAATATGGGAGAAAATCTGACTGAAGGGGTTTCATTGAGTTTTGTATTTGCAATAAAAAAGGCATCGATACTTGTAATAAAAATAGGCCTGCGTTTATTGTATCTGAACAGATGAAAAAGCAAAAAGCTCCAGGGGCTCCAGCGTTAAAAGGCCGAGACAGGACCACAACCAGGGAGAAACAGCCCAGAACTAGTCTTAGAACAAACAGTCTGGGAAGATGCGTCTGTTTTTTTTGTTCGCTCCCTTGTCTCCACCCTTCCCCCATCACTACCACCACCACCCACACCCACGCCCACGCCCACACCGCCCCTCCCGAACAGGCACACGGCACTCGCTGTCACAGCTGGTATTACTTGTCAAGCAAGTGGGGCTCTCTCTTTTGCTAATGGGCTAATCTCCTGCAGGGGTCACCCAATTTCACCTGAGAGACATTCTCCCGCCTCTCCATCATCTTAAACTGGGTTACGCTGGGGCTTGCCTCATTAAGTCTGCGCTGTTAATGCACAGGGGGGGAGAAGCACTGCCTCTAATTGTATGTTGGGGCTACATTTAAGATGTTGTGCTGCCGTGTATTGGAGAGCTGGTGCGTGTCCCGGCTTGCGTATAGTAGGTTTGCCCTTGATGTCTGAAGACGGCTTGTGGTTGTCTCTTCTTTGAAGAGAGCTTTCTTTGTGACTTGCTGAGTGTTGTATCCCTTCATGCAAAATTCAGATGCCGCCATGAGAAGTATGGCAACTCAACTGAAACATGGCTTTGACTGGAAATGCAGCATCTGTACTTCACTTTGTGCCGTCACTTTAATACATCCCTTCCCCAAGGACTTTTTGTGCGCAAGCATGTTGATCGAATTTAGCGAGGGTAGTTTGCAAAATGCCAACCGCAGTCGATTTTTGAGTTGGAGGATGAAAACAGGAGGAAGGAGGAGTAACGGTTTTCTTTAAATAATTAAGTTCGACCTCAAAACACATGTAATCTCACTGACAAGGTGTGGAGCTAACGAAATGATCAAACTGGCTCCTTTATCTCTCCAGGTGCTCAACCCAAATTCGGCAGGTCAGAATATCGCTGACTCGCTGGGTTCTGTGTGTGGAGCGAAACTATGAGGTTGATTTCCTCTCCAGCAGATTGTTTCTGTACATTTATCTTAGAAACAACTTCAGTACAGAGTAGAAAGTGAGACAGATGCCATTACTCACAAAGCAAGCTGGATGTAAGACAGAAACAGATGTTGGGTAAAGAGAATTAAGCACGTGTGTGTGTGTGTGTGTGTGTGTGTGTGTCTGTGTGTGTGTGTGTGTGTGAGTATGTTCTCCTTGGGCCTCGATGTGGATGAGAGTTAATGTGAACAGACGGCCAGAGGTGCTGCTGATTGAGAGAGAAATAAAGAGGAGACTTTTGTGGGCTGCTCAGACAGGCGAGGTTGTACTGTAAATTAAGGCAGCATCAGGGTGGGGGAGCCCAATGTCACTTCCCATCAGGGGGTACGGAATTCCTCCCTGTGCCCCTGGAAGCACCCGCACTTAAAAGCCTAGCCGCTAGGATCGAGCTTAATTAACTACCGACATTTTAACTTCAGCTTTAAATCACACGTTCCAAAAATGTCGATGGAATTTCTGCATGATGTAAAGCTTAAACGTGTAAGATAAATGACCTCGAGTTATGATGAAATGAAAATGGAGCTGTTACATAATATATGCAGCCAAAAAGAGCTGGTTTGAGTGTGAATTGACTATGTGGGAAATTTCATGTTTGTGTTGATCATTAGCCTTCCTCCCTGCTGTAAAAAACAGCAGGCCAATGCATCAGCACGTCCCCAGAGAGATGATGCTAATAACATACGTGTCTTCATACCATATGGTGTGGGGCCTCCTCACAAACTAGACCTAAGAATAAAGTTGAATCTGTCACCTCACTAGGTGTAAATCACGAGCACGGCAACACGCTTTCATTGAACCGTGATTCGGATGCAACTCGCACATGCATTGTGTTGATTTCTCTCTTCTTTTGTCTGCCCTGCACTCATCACACTGTGGGCTCACCATCCACCCACTACACCCCACCCCCTCCACACTCCCAGTTTCTCTACACCCCCAGCGGCAGATCTTCGAACAGGTGGAGGAGTGTTGGTTTTTTAGGGCCACTCAGGGGCCAAGTGTCTCTTTACAGTTCTTGTTTGTGTGTGCAGTTGTTGAGAGGAAACCAGTTTGTTCCCATCACTCGGCTAAATGATGATGATACTTACCGGCTTAAAACTTTCTGAGGAGGTGGAGTCATTTGAATACATGTTTTGGAGATTTCATTTTGTGTCTTACCAGTGGACCAAACTACAACCTCACTGTGGATGCCGCGTGACTGTAGTGGTGAAATATGAGCTACCATGCGAACACGCTGGGTTTCCTCCATGTTGCTGGGAGCAATTCACCGTGCAGCGAGATGTATGAGTGGCTTTGCCTTGAGGAAATGAAAGGACTTGAGTGGCAAAAGTAATCATTCTCGGGCAATGACTCAATGAGAGAAAGGTCTTTTGTTTGCCTCTGACAGTTTTCACTCCCGGTACAACAGCAGTGAGTGAATCTTAATTACACGATGGCGATTGTCTCATTGTACCCGTAGAGCCATGGTAGAGCCATACTGTATATTCAGTTTATACATTTCCTCCGACAACTACACCTTTGGCTGTCTGGTGTTTGTTTGGTTTGACAAAGGCAGTTGGAATTTGGCATTTTAATAATACTTGTGGAAGCTTTTTAACAGTTTGAATATTCAGACTGAGGTGAGATCAATTAAAACACGCACAGACCTTGTAGTGGGTAATCAAAAGGAGCTAACATCTCCCTTGGCTGTTTCTCACTTTGCTCGTTTTGCGCACAGGTTCCTCGCTCCACCGTGCAAAATAATGGTTTATTTGTTATTCGAAGGGGAGGGACCAGAGTGCTATTGTTTCAGCCATAAAGAAAGGCTTAACAACAGGAGAGAGAGAGAGAGAGAGAGAGAGAGAGAGAGAGAGAGAGAGAGATGACTGTGCTATGCAGTAGTGCCTCTTTCTTTATGCTGGAATACCCCCATTGAAATGCATGAAGGTACCCTTGGTTTTGGTGACAGAGCAACGGCACTCTGAAATCAGGCAGTCCTTGTTGAAGGGACAAAAAAAAAAGTGAGGTCTGTGTCTGTCTTTTGTCATTGACACAGCCCCCAGCTTTCACTGCTTTCCTGTGGACTCCTGCCGACTTTATTGTGAAGCAGGCTCTTTTTAAACAAATGAGTGTATGATGGCGACTTCTTGCTCCCGCTCCTCTCTTTGTCATTAATATGGAACAGGACACACCCCTCGGAGGGGGCACGGGGAAGCTGCTGCTGGGTCCCCGCACTTCACATGAGCAACCTGACGGGGGTGTTGGCAGGGAGGGGGTGGGGGAGATGTGTTGGGGAGGGCACCGCTCCTCCATATGAAAAGCCTGTGGCCACACCCAGCTTTAACAAGGCCTGGATCTTTGTTTGAATCCTCCATTAGAGTCATTGCCCCGTTCTAATGAATTCTCCCCCATTAACTGTGATGGTAATGGCTCCACCCTGGAGAATATTTATGGAATACCATGAAGGGCTACATGTGTATGGGAACCCAGCGGTGCCTGAGCCCTTTGTTTTTGTAAATGACATTTAAGCAGTTTTGTCACTTTTCCCACCTCTGAAAACTGAGAGTCACCACATGGGAGCACCAGCAGCAGGGGCTCGGACTGACTCTCACAGAGGGTCAGGGGTTGCCGACCGATATTTATGCCTTCCCTCCCATAAAGTCATTATTTCCGTGTATTTATGAGAGCCAAGTGGTGAGACGGGAGGTTGCTATTGTATTAAACCTTTGTATTGACTTTGTCGGAGGCTCAGGGAAGTTGGTCGGGTTGACGCGGCTTTTGTGCAAAAGGTGAAACATACATTTCCAGCCTCCGGCCAACTAACAACATGACACACAGTTTAGCCTCCCGGTTGATCTTTGAATCGGCCTCTGTTGTGAGCGAAGCTCTTGCATTGATAAGAAGTTGCTCTATTCATTCTGATGCAGTTTGGTGATTTTTCATTCATGAAACGTCGCGCTGCCTGCTGTTACGTCGTCTCTTGTGGGAATCAACAGAATGGCCCTGTGTCTCCGTTTGACCTCGGCATTCACATACTTGCCATTTTGATAGTCGTTTCTTTGTGTTGCGCTGATGTCCACCATTCCTCCTTCATGGGTTGCAGCGGCAGGCTGCAGCGCCTCGAGCAATCTTTGATTACATGCTGCTGCGGCTGAACTTGCAGGAGACAGGAGTCCTCATTCAAAGAGACTTGTGTTTACGGGGAAGAGCGAGGGTACATCGCTGATTGGAATTATAAGCCTGTCAGTCTGTTAGCGTCTCAGTAAGAAACGAGATTGAAGATTAAGTAGTTGATCTGTGTCATCAATACCCTGGAGACTTCCCTTGAACTCTTAATAGCCTTTTCACACTGGTCAAAATCACCCACTAATTTTCCCTGTGTATTGATGAATAGCACCACAGCAACAGCTATAGATTAATGATGTCACATACATTTCACTAACCTGAGTCAGTGACACTACATTGTCATTTAATGAACATCTACAACTGTAGGGCTGGGAGACATAGCCAAATGTCATAATAAGTTACAGAATTAGATTCGGTAATTGTTTTATCACGCAGCCTTCATAAACTAATATAGTTAAACAAGATGAACATAAAGTTCATGAAATCGTGAGACAACTGAAATTAATAAAGGATTGTTTGGAAATTAATTAGTAAAAAGTAAGATACTGCCGTGAAATGTGCATGTTAGATACTGATTTATTTGTTGAATAAATGTGTTAAGAGCTCATCTGACAGACTCCTACTGTTAATGTTGTTTTTGCACACGGTGAGAAAATTCTCAAGTATCTACTCACTCTTGTTTCTTGCTACACATTTTCCTCTCTTCGTACATAAATCATTATCCCTCACTCCACCCTGAAAGCAAGACATTTCCACGCCCCAAGTCCTTGAAGAGTTAAGTTGTCTATCCTGGCCTCGGGGCATATTCTTCCAAATGTGAAGCATCATGGAAAAAAAAAGCGATTAATTGAGCAGACATGTAATCCTCACGACAGATTAAACTTTTACTTAAATCTGTCTGTTGTGAGCCGAACGCATGTTTCCTCACATTCCACCTTAGTACTTATTCAAAGAAGCCTAGTGGTGGCTGTTACCACGACGATTACCCCCACTAGCTATGCTCTGGCTGATGCATGACTTGTGGATGTGTGAGATGTCTCATGATAAGACGCTGTGCTTTCCTGCTAAGTATTCAGCCGTTCCTCAGCCAGACTTTATGAGGAGGGCGAAGAGATGCTTGTCTGGTAATTGGATGCAATACTTAATTTTCTAATGGGACGTCTTAGGTCAAGCAGCCTGGATTTCTTTGGGAGAATTTCTAGGCATTACACGTCCCTGTGATGCTATTTAAATAATGACTTTTGCTCTTAACACAGAAAGTAAGACTTTTTTCCCCTAATCCTGGCTCCACAGCTTTGCCGTTTCACAAGGAAAAATAGTAAATACCCGGCAGCCTGTCTACCTGATGTCCTTGTCACATCAAACTTGCATTATTACCATGCCTGGCTGCTCTGTAGAGTGAGGACATTATTAAATGAACTTTGCGGTGTTTAATTTTGAGCAATGAAGATGTCATGACCCATTATGCCACTGCTCATTTTCTCTTTACGCCAGTATTAGATATGGTGGAGATGACACACCATTTCCTCATATAATGATGATGATTTCATTTGAATGCACAGGGGCATGCGGCAAGAAATTTGACAGTGAAAAATGGACGCTCATTTCCTTAAGTTAGTGCAGAGGCAGGAACCTTCAGGGTGAAACAACCTGGAATTTTTTCCAACCGTTTGAGAGGAAATCTCAGGATTACCTGTTTCATTGTGGCAGGCTTGCCACAGCAGGCTTATCTAAACACATGGAACACACCAGACCAAGATAATATCACAGCCGCAGTTTGTCATCACGAGGTTATTTGTTCAGACAATAATATCTCCCTGTGCATTTCTGATCATTTGGACAACTTCGGTTCCTTCCTGCTCAAGGCGGCATTTCTTCAAACATCACATTTAGATGAATGTATTTCTAGTTGCCCTTCCTAATATTTTGTGTTCAGTGCATTTGCACATCTCGGGTCATCGCATCTGTAAATATGCACATTCCTTATAATAAAAAGACTGGAAACAATGAAGGCAAGTGAGAAATTACTTCTGTAATGGTAATTTCCCCTTCTGTCCTGCTGCTTGTAGTCAGCATCTTTGTGACATTTTGCTGATCGCTTTTAATGAATGACAAAATGACACAGTCCTTTTTTCAGCCTGCCAACACAACTGAGCATATGGCAAATGGCATATTAAGATTGTACCAGATTGATTTTTGAAAGGCTTGACAGTAAAAAAAATAAAGGGGGGGGGGCAGGATATGCAGTGATTACAAATGAGAACCAAACCACAGATGGAAGTGGTTTGAAATATGATTCCACTTCCAACACGGATGCTTCTGAGTGTTTGGATTTCGAGTGTCTTTGGTGCACTCGCGAAGAGACACATGTCAGATACAAATGGATGGTGGTGACAGAGTTGCTTATCCACATTGTTACCACAGCAAACGATGCCGAGCTTGTTGATGTAAATGGTCTTTGTTTCTATCGATGTACGGACACATGAATCCTGTTGTATCATAGATCACAGGGCGGGTAGTTCTCAAGATCAGAGCTAAAAAACATCCCTCCCAGAGGGAAGCCCAAAGGCTCTAATTTTTCATATGGAAACGGTTATGTTCGTGTCAGACAATGTAACTTCATTGCTCACTTTCCTGTATGAGCAACTACATCAACATCTTTATTTATCTTGCGAGAACATGTCTGTAAAGAAAGAAGCAAAAGGCAAGTTTTTGACCTTGTGTTGAGAAAACTTCCAAAGTCGTTAAAGTTGCATGTCTTATAGTCACCTGTCGTAATTGATTTGCCACGGGGCCTCCCACAATTTTCGGTGGTACTGCTCCTCAACCCCAGTTTTATCTGTAAGCCTCCAGACAATATGTAAAAATATGAACTAAATAAACATACATTACTAACAAAGGTCCAGCTGTATCCTTACTGCAGTACCTGAGCTAAAGTCTAATTATCAGCATGCTAGCATACTTACATTAACAATGCTAACTCACTGATACTGAGCAAATGTGTGGAAAGACCACCACCACCACCACATAGCTATCTATGTTATCATGCTACCATTTAGCATCATTATTGTTTTATCGCCATCAAATCTTAGCACAATCCATCTTGTATTTTCCTAGTTATTTTACCCTGGACCAAAGTTGTGGACCTGCTCCCATCAGCATGTTAAAATACGTTACATATTTGCAGGTGCAATCCCCAATATTTTTTCAAAATCACAGTGAAGGCACTACAAATCATCGGGGGTGTTTTTTGTTCTGTTACAATTTATAGCTTTCGCCCTCAGGCCGTTGTTTTCCTTTTGTCTGACCCTGCAGTAGAAGTAGCTCATCGCTCCAGAAGACTTTCTGAACACCACATTGACTCATTTTGCTTAAAGCACTTAAAGTATGTGCAGAACATTCCTATGGAGACTTCTTTCCCTCCTGAGCTCCTGGGGCCACATTGTGGATATGTTGTGGATATCTTTTTCTTGCCGAGCAGGCGTTTGTGCATTTGTACTTATTGACAGGTTTAGTGTAAATCTGTTGTTTTTCCAGCTTCTCACCGTCAGTTAGATCTGCAGGGGTTCTCCGGCTCATGTTCTGCATGTCCCACACATGACAAGAAGCAGAAGGGGGAGTGGCTCAAGATGTGCAGCACAGTGGCTGGACAGTTAAAAGCACTTACCTTGATGTATGACTTCTCTTCATGTCATGATGGAAGAAAGGAAAATGTAATAGCCGCTACTAATGAAATTATTATGCCTTAAAGGAACCATGCATCCAGGATGACAGTGACATATGCTGAATTACATCAACGGAGAGTGGTTATCTCATCTTACAGGAACAGAAAGCGCCAATAAAAGAGTCAGATCAGGTTTGTCATGGCAGGTTTATTTGCTATGTGTCTTAGAGGAAGGAGGGATAACACCATTAGTGACCTTGCTTTGACAAAAGATAAAACATCTTTTGTTTTTGCTTACCTCACATTAGCAAATGCTTTCCATTTTATAGACTACACAGATTCATCATCCCCAGAAACCAGTCTGGCGCGGTCCTCTGGAGTACACACCAGTAAAAACATGTCAGCCAAATAATATTGCAAGTCTGAAAGTCCCGAAGTTTCAGGCAGACTCAGTGGTGTGACAGCGCATGTTAATGTCCAACCTTTCTCAGCACTCCATCAAAGCAGATGTTGGTCCAGGGGTATTAAATGTGAAACCACGCTGATTTGATGTGCAAGCAGGTACTTAATCCTTTGTGTGTATTATCTGCATTCCAAGTATTCCTCCTGCCGCTCTCTGCTCTGTTCAGCCAGCCGAGGCTTTAGGACCCCCCCAGAGCCCGAACCTGAAGCAGGACACAATTTGAAACCGTCATGCCCCCTTAATACCAACCAGGCAGCCTGGCTTATTGGAATGGGGCGCACTGCTTGCTCTGTTTCTCAGTGAAGGGTTAGAAGGTCAGGTCTGTCATTATAAGTGCCAGACCACATACACAACTCTTTGCTCAACTAATGCGGAAGTATTGGCTTCACCCCTGCAATTACCCGAGATGAGAGCTTCACAAGCTGTCATCGGTGCGGACGAAATATCCACATTTTCTGTTGTTTACCATCTAACACGGCATACATTATTGATACTGGAAGGTGGGTGCCATGCATGGAATTCAATGATAAAAACTAATTGCACATATTTCCATTTATCATGCCTCATGCAGCGTCTAATGAAGCACTTTAAGATCGATAGGTGGATGCTTTCTTGTTTACCCACTCAGGAGATGTGAAGAGCCCAGGGCTGATTCATCTCCCTCTTCCTCCACAGCTCCGGTCAGGGTTAGCTTTGTTGTGCGGGTTTGTTACCAGCTCTGCTGTGTGTGGACAACGACCCATTTACCTTGACAGGGTGTTTTTTTGCGACAGCAGGTTTGATTGGTATCCTCAGGCACCAACTGCAACTGTAATGTGCTCATACAGATAGTATTATAGTAAACACAACTGCTCCCCCAGGACCAATGGGCAGCAAATGTTCAAAGGATTTTTCCTGTTGAGGTAGCTGAGGTGGGGGCTTGGGCGGGGCGGAGCCGCTTTTACAACAGACGGCACTCCTGGCGCAGACAGACGGGCAGCAGGCAGACGGGCAGCAGGCAAACAGACAGACAGGGAGTCAGGGAATTTGAATAAAAAACAGTCAGTTGAATAAATAATGGAAACCGGCCGCATGTCTGCTTGGCCAATATTTCAACAACAAAAAGTAATCAAATGCATCAAATCTCTGCCAGCGTTGGGTTGCTTTTAGTCTGAATTTGCGCCGTCACCTTGACCCTCCTGCGGGGCTCAATCTGTTCACGTAGAGTATGTACCAGTATAATATGCTAAGCATCAGGGTTTGTCATGCATCTCTGCTGTAGCTTATAATTATTTCCATCCCTGATACTGCTGACATGTTTCTGTCAGTAAATACGGGCGAGATGCCCTTCATTTGGTCCCTGGAGCATGAGCAATTTGCCCGTTTCATCTGAAAAATCACCCCACAACCCGAAAGATATTTGATTTTCAATGATGTAAAGCGGACGAACAGGTTTAGCCAAGAGGGTTTGACATTTTTTTTAATGATAAATGACTCCACTAATCAACAGAGACTTAAAGTGATTAGCCAAGTAATCGATCGGCAGGAAGTGAATCACAGACAGCTTCGGTAATTGATGCATAATTTCTGTTATTTCTCAAACAAAAATGTCACCTACTCTCGAGTCCATGCTTGTCTTGAGGACTGTTTTTCAAATATCACAGTAAATCAAATATTTTGGGTCCGGCTGTGAACACAGACGTCACCATGGGCTCAGGGGAGATATGATGAGCACGGGTACACTATTTCCTGCCACAGATGATGTGGATGAAATTATTATTACATTTTCTAATTTCCTAAGGTTAAGCTTTTCTGATTTGTCATTGTTATATAAAAGATAAAAGTCATCTAAAGTTGGAAATAGCATCATGTTTGATGTTCTAGTCGAAGTGAGTTTTTATAGTTGTTCACAATGTACTTGCACTGTTTTTGTTTTTTGGTACATTTTTAAAACGAATGTATTCTTCATCTGAGGCTTTTTGTGTTTGATTCAGAGACACCCTAGTGGCAAAAGTTACGTATGACATGTTTAAACAGCATGTTATGGAGCCTCAGTTACATTTCTGGGCAGTTTCTGGGGACATTTGATAGATTTTATGTGAGGGATGCTAGATTTATATGTACATATACATATATACATGTCACATTTGGATTTGTTAAAACTATACTAATATCATCAGCATCATGCCCCCCAAAGTAAACATTGAACTGTCTTTGCGACTGTAAAGTGAGAAATCAGTAACCCCATTAACGGTTTCAGTACATTTCTGCCTCTCCTCCTGTCTCCCCTTGCCGCCAAGCGTTATTGCTGAGGACCTTTTAGTTGGAATAATAAGACCGACTACAAATAACGTCCAATCTATAATCCAAGGAGCAGACACCCACTCCGAAAGTTGGTGCTGCTCTAGTTGGCTGTGTTGCTCCGGGCGAGCAGCAAAGCCTGGCAGCTTTATGGCCCGTATGCTAAAGAACTGATACCTCCTGTCTGATGTGATAGCACTTGAGGAGACCGGGTGAAACGATGAAGCACTTTGATGTCAGCGAGGTTGTTTTGAATGTGTCAGGAATATTTTAACACCACCCTTTAATGCATGTGGCTGAACAGGGGGGAAGGGGAAGGGTTTGAAAAACATTTGAAGAAGCTGAAGATTCATTTCCTGTTTACAGATTTATTGATATGACTTGAAAGTCTTCAGCAATTCAGAGGCCACAATATTAATTAGTGAGAAGCGTTACTTACAGTAAGAGGCTCCATCTGGAGTATCACACCATGTGCTGCACCTCCTTAACCCTGATACACATTTTATCAGCCTATAAACATTTATCTAATTACCACTTTCATTGCCAATATTTTCCTGTGCAAATTATGACTCGAAGATGAAATCTCAAACGTATAGAGGAGAAAATTGAAAGTGCCTCAGAGGGCGAAAAAATGCTTTTAGAGGTCGAGGCCAAAAAATAGATTAAGATAAACAAGAAACTGACTGTGAAGTGTTGACAAACTCAATTGAGGTGGAGGCCTATTCATGACTGAGTTACGTTTTTTGAGAGTGCTTTTGTAAAGTAGCTTGAAGATTTCTTTTTTATTTTATGGTTACTAATTGGGCTTTATTAACCATCAATGAATTGATTATGTTCACTTTTTAAAATTGTTGTTAATTGTTGCCAGTGCAGTAATATTTGAATAAAATTTTTCTAACTGCCTTTCACACATTTCCTGATGGGAATGCAGTAACTGCATGATGTACTACAAGGCATTTCCAAAGACTGTATTTTTCTACTCTCTTCATCGGATGTGCAGTTCCTCTGCAAGTGTTTTGATAGAGTGAAAAAACAGCTGAAAATGCTGTTTTTGTCTTATTTGATTGAACAACTAATCTAACCAATCTAATCAACAGTTTCTACCATTATCAAAAAATGTTGGTTGCAGCCCGTCTCACAAAGTCGGTTTGGTTTTAACCTCGCCCATAAAAATAGAATCCGAGCTGCAGACTTTCAGGACATGCATTGCGTCCCATTTTCTTTTCCATCAAACACTCACGGCATAAATGTGGCATCCTTCATGTCATGTTCTTTTTTTATCATATGTTATTCTCTTTTTGAAAAGTAGGCTTTATTCCTGTCCTTAAAACAACTTGCTCGAGGTAAAACAAAAAAAAATCTTATATTTAAGATTCAGCTCAACCCGAGCTCCCATGAATAACTCTAAGAAATGTTTCAGCCACCGAAAGATTAACAGCATTAATCTTAAAGCCTCGGCGATTAGAAACAAGAGTTGTTGCTTGTGGATGCAAGCTCATCATAAAGGCTTGAGTGAGCAGGACAAATTCAATAAAGCTCGCAGGATCCTCCAGTTTAATCAAGTTTGAAGGCTCCTTTGCCTATGAGAGCGTTATCGCATTTAAATGACTCTCAAAGACTAAATGTAAATGAGCGCTTTCCAATCACATTAACCGAATTAAGACTTGATAGGCCTCAGCCTCGCTATCCGTAACACAAAAGCAGCAACTTTAATGGGAATCCTTTCTTTGGTCTTTCTTCAGTGTATTGAGTGGCCCTCCCTATTCATAGAAGAGTTAGTGCTTGTTTATATATATTGAATGAACACACTGTAGATACAGATGCACTTTCGGCTTCTGTCGGTGCTTCGATGTTGAAAAGGCTTTGAATGACCTTTCTCGGCACTCGAGGACTTTGTTTTCAGAGAAATCTAAAAGTGAAATGTTGATGTATGATTATTTGAAAATCTCAACCCTAATTAAAACAAGCCTTATCTCTTCTGCAGAGCTGGGGAGTCAAATAATGCCCATTTTCCCCCCCCTATTTTGACAGTGAGAAATTATTTGATAATGCTCAGAGGCTCTATTTTTAGGATTTCACTTTGAAGGGAGGGTGGGCGTTGAAATCTTTGGTGATGGAATCTTTCATTTAAAATCCTTACCTGAGGAACATCATCACATCATCATCACACAGAATCAAGCATGTAGATCCAACAGTGTCTGGTACTGACAGAGCATTTTAAGAAATTGTGCTCATTCAGAAGCCGTGCACTTGAGTGAGGTCATGTCACCTGCTCTGGTTAGAGACATTAGGCTGTGAGTTGCATTAGGATGGGTTAATGGCCTAGTAGGAAGCAGCGTGACTGTGCTTTGTTAATGGTGCCTTTAATGGCCCACCGTTAATGGAAGTTGTGGTAGGACGTTTAGTTTCGCGGCCACAGTCTCTCCTATGATTTGCCCCCAAGTCAATCCACAGGCATCTCGTAACCAACTCTCCCCTTGGGTTGGTGGGCTTGCGTCTCCCCAAATACATAATTCACGATATAATGGACATGATTTCTGAGTGCACTGTCTTAAAAGCAGTGAGTCCTCTCAGCCGTGCGGCTCATCTGCTGACACAATTTATGTCATTTTTTTTGAAAGGGGGGTTTTACGGACGCTCGCATGGTTGAGTGTTCAGAGGAGAACGTCTCCTAGACTAATGATTATGCCATAGGATCAATTTCTAGAAACCCTTATGGCTAGTCATTTAGAGTGATAATCACCCTCCTTGTAATGTGCCCTTTTCCTCCCATCTGTCTCACCCAGCAGAGATAAATGTAGCAGAGTAACTCTGGGATACCGCTAATGGTTTGGTTCATACCTTTTTATTTCCATTCAATTAATCAATTCATTCTAAAAGGAAAGGTATTTTAAGCTTTATGGTAAAAAAACGTTTTTACATCGCTGTCGTAATCAGATCTCGATAGGCTGCTCCCACTGTGGCAGCTGAGGCGTTAAAGTCTTATTTTGTCCATTAGCCACAAGATTGTAAACCCTCAGTTTCAGAAATATAAAAATATCCGTTATACTAAAAAAAATTGGGTGGGCAAGTGTAGAAAATAAGGCAAGTCGTCGCATTTCTCTTTTCTCTTTTTCAAAAACCACATTCAAATGAATTAGATATGGCCGCTTACCGACATTGCGCCACTCATTTGTGTCGTCTCGTTCACTCCCTCAGTTTTTTGGTGTCCAGCTAATGCATTCACTCCATATGCAAATAATGCGCTGGTGCCGACTGAATTGGCCATTCTCACTAAGCCACATCATTTTGCATTATTGCCTTGCAAGGGCGAGAATAAACACCACCTGCGACTATCTCCGCATTCTACATGGCAATCTGTTCATTCAGGTCCATGACCAACTAGTATGTCTGAAGCTCGTGTTAAACTCGCAAATGGAATTCTCATTGCCACAGACTTTGTACCATCTGTAATCTCATTGCGTTTCACATTGTATGAGGCAGAGCTTAAAATATCTCATAAAACAGACTTGAGTGTCATTCAACTTAGCGTTTCTTGCGAAGCAAAATAGCATCTGGCTCACAAATGACAGATCAAGCTACAGCTCACATTCAAACTTTCCAACGATACTTTAGATAATAGTTTATATTTTTTCTTTCTTTTAGTATAGACATGACTCTATGCCTTATCGAAACATTTGTTCAGATGTCCTTTGAAACCCAGTCACCAATAACCCCCCACAGATAGTAGATGTCAGTGCTTTGCTTGAAACCCTGCTGAACAATTTAAGCTGAATCAATGCTGGATTGTCTGCTTTGAATGCACTGTCAGTGTCGTAACAGCCGGGCCGTCAATTAAAAGCAGCTTCAACATCATTTATTAAAAGCACTTGTCAATGATCTCCTTTCAGAATCTTGTGTCGAAGTTGCTTGTTCATCAAAGGGAAAAATGTAAGAGATTCTTTGACTCCTTTGCAGTTTTTGTGTTCCGCAGGTCTTTTTGTCTCTTATTATTCGGCTTCAAAGTTTGAACTTTAGTCAATTAGTAATGATGCCGAAATTCAGATTGGTTCGGGCTGTCCTTGGACGTGTGAGGAAAAAGTGTAATGAAAATTTTCGAATCTAACCAACACTCAAGCACCGGTTTTCCATCGATTCTCGTAACCTTAGACAACGGTTCAGACAGACATCACGACATCATGTAACATTTCACACGAAAACCTTTTTCATTTGAACAAAAATGAGATGTGCTAAAGAAGACTGGAGTCTCTTTCACTTATATTATACATAAAGGAAATTCTTCTTACTTTGGCAGCATATGTTGTTTTCATAAAAGACCTTGTTGAAGAGAGAGAGAAAATAAGTCCTTTAAAAGTGCCATCAAACATCACAACATTGTGCCTCTTTGATGAGTCAGCCATTAATTAGACAAGTGCCTTAAACCCCACCTGAAGGCAGAATAAGTCCCTTCCTTCCCGAGACCCCCACTCTCCTCTTCCTTTGTCCTCTCGCCTCGATCCCGGATGAGAGGCGTTAGCAGCAACCTGATCTCTCTGCAGCAGGTCTGCACACGTACCGGGGACTCCTCACAACCATTCGGAAATCAAACAAAATGGAGCCAGCGTTTTCAGACACAAGGCAACAATGGGGGTCCCGACAGGTGGGACTGCAGGCAATGCATTAGCCCCCACTCCTGCCTGCTGTCATCAGTAGGTGTGTGTTGACCACACATGATGCGGCAAATGAACAGTGTTTTCCTCCCCTGAGGGGGAAGAGGGCCGTCTATATGTGTCTGTGGATAATATGTTATCAATTTTGCACCGGGAACTGCATTTCACTCGAGTGGGGAGCATGACGCCGCCTGGACTATTCATTGCTCAGGTACACTAAAGTATAAAGCTGCATGACGAGGCACTGGCAGGGGTATTTTTTACAGCTTCACCCCGCTGTGCCTTTGCGTACTTTTATTTTGTTTAAAAAAAAAACTCTTACCGAAGCATGGGAGTTTTTGTCCTAAATAATTCACATGATCAACATGTTCTGTGATTAGTTGCTTTGTTTGCCAGGCATTAACAATGCTGTAGAGCCGGTATGTGAATGCACCCTTACTGCGAGGGGTGAGGGAGGGCTGCCATTATGCTTAATAGACTCTCACTTATAATATTATGTGTTGTATACTCTGAATAATTCTCCATTTGCTGTCCATCCTGAGTGGCACGCAGGCTTCTATGCCCTGAGGTGACACACGTGCCTCTGCACAATGGTGGCAGTGAAAACGTGGGGAGACGCTATTTATTTTATTCTTCTCTGGGTTTGTGAGGTCATTTTTTTATGTGCAGACAAAATTAAGCCAATTTCATAGCTGGGGAAAAAATTTTCAATTAGCTGATTAGTGGACAGAAGCACAGCAGCTGCTTTGATAATGGAACAGTTGTTTAAAGTAGTTTTCAGATAAAAACTCCAGATTCCTCAATGTGTATTCGAGACTTTATTTTTTATACTATTCATAAAGTGATGAAAGGTAGAATCTTGGAGTTTTGGGGAGACATCAACCGTAAAAATAAATAGGTGACAGTTCATATAATTATTATTGACCCCTAAAATATTACCAATATAGTATCTGCTGCCATTATGTGTGTAAGTGAGGTCAGTGACCGCATTGTGATAAAGACCTGAGGCCTGACAGTGCGATCCCACAGATGCACATATACACAATACACTTGCCTCAGTTGCCAGTGATGATGGTTCCTGCTATTTTTAAAGCATCAAATATCGAATTACAACAAACTGATCTTAGAAATTAACCCTTAGATAAACTAGAATGATAGAAACTGTCTTCAAAAAGCTTGTACGTGACTCCACTTAGTCCATAACCAATTTGCAAACCACCATGAGATGGTGAATGTTACGCTTAAGCTTCATTGTCCAGACAATTTGTAGTATTCTTAGTTTCTAGATGTGGACAGAGAGCTCGGTATGATCAGTTGTTCATTACACCCCTTGTTAACAATTATAACACACTAATTATATTACAACAAATGAATCTATTCTCAGGTTTCTAATGAACACTTGGCACACATCTTAATTCAGTCTATCACCAGTCAAATCTTATAAGAAACTCTGCGATGACATAAAATCAAAGATAATTGCTGATAATGTTTCAGCCCTCGGATCAATATTTATTTACTGCTCACCTCAAACAGTCGAACTAATCTCGTGATATTTTATCGAGGGGAATAACTTTTTTTATATACCTGGAAGTCGTCAGTGGATAAATTCATTGGAAGCCTGAGGACACAGCGTTGTTGAGCCTACTTGTCGAACAAGAGCCGTGAAAATGAATGTGCCTTCCCTGCTCTGAACTAATTTCCCGTTCTAATATTGTTTCATTTCATGGTTGTGCATCGGTTTAGTGCCATATTAATGTCAGACCATATCACACACTCGTTTTCATCTTAAAGCTAATACACGCTTTAGAATCGGGGCCACATTTCTCATGAAATGTAGAGATAAGAATCCACAGAGAGTGAATTACTTATTGAAAACAAAAAAAAAACTAGACAGGATCTGTTCAGCTGGACCAGGGATAGAGCCTGTTGGGAATATTGTGAGAAAATGAAATGTCCCACGTCTTTCTCTCTATAAATAGACCAGCATTGCAGATTGATTCCCACTAACAGACCCTTACTCCATTCTGAAGGTCAAAAAGACCCAAGGCAATGTCTTGAGGGTGTTGGTAACTTTCTGAGCCAGGAAACAGATGGTGTGACATAAAGCTAGGGTTGAAAAATGACTCTGAAGCTGTGCGTCACAAGACTCTGTGCACTTCATCGCACATAATGTGGCTTTTGTCAATCCTGAACAGGCTTGTACTTCAGGCTGACACTGGGAAAATAGATGTACTTTGGCAAGATCAGGGATAGAGCAGAAGTCAAGTTCAGCAGTGAGTTTGATCATTAACTATTACATTTGCTTATCAAGCAAGAAAGCCAAATATAATTAGCTTGCAGCCTCTGATGTCTGACTTACATTCATCGAAAATATCAAGGAATCACAAGAAACTTTGTGAAATACCAAAACGGTCCATGTTTCAGGCATCATGAATGCAAATGATCTTCATCCATAGATCCAGTAGTACTTGAAATATTCTGGTCTGAACCTAAATGACCTGCCAACTGAAAAACCTACTCACGGTCATGGTCTTCCATTGAGGCCTTGTGAAAATACCAGCAGCACGGCAAATAGAGAATTATGCAGATGGACAGAACATACAGGACCGTTGGTTGGGCACAATTCCATCACTCAGTTGGGTGTGTTTGCGGTTTCTCATCAGTCTCGCAAGAACATACAAGGCAATGCTGCTTTGTCTGGTAAATAGTTTTTTTTCGATTCATGGTCACCGCTCAAAGTTCTTTTTGAGGACATGGAGCAGTTCAGGTTTCATTTGCAATAGGGCTCTTCGGCTCACAGATTTGGGATGGGTAAGACGAGGCTTGAACCAACATCCCTCCGCGCCCTAACCCCTGTATAGTCCCCCTGGTTTGTGCGATAAAGACTCTGACAGGCAATTACAGTCAGCAAGAGGAGAGTCAGATATGTCAGAGCGGTTTGGAAGAAAGAGAAACCGTGTGAAAGGAATGTCGTGCATGTGTGCCATCACTTATCTATCGGTGACATGGCCATATCTCTTCCCTCGAGAGCGGCAGATGAAGATAACGAGGATGAAACCGTGAATTTTTTAAAAACATCATTCCTCAGTGGGCTGGTGTGGATGTAATAGAATTGGAATACCGGCATGTTCTCATCTAACATATGATGCGAGCGTAAGATAGCAGACATCAAAGCAGCCTAAAGGGCTCATGTGTCAATAGCTACACTTTTGTGAGCCTTGTCAGAGTTTGAGAAATGTCCTCCTTACACCTCTGCATGTGGCGGCAGCCCCTCGGTTCCCCATGTCCTCGAGTAATGAGAGATCGGGCTTATTAAGCCACTGATCTCTTTTCATTTCAGACACTTGATATGGCAAATCAAAATTCAGCCCTTGTTAAATTATTAAAGCCAATACAAGGATGAGGAGAAGTAAGTCATGGGAGGTTAGTTTCACTTTGATTCCTCGCTTCTTAGGCAAGCAGCGATTGCTATAAGAATCTAGACTTTCCTCAGGTATTATTGATCTAGTTGAAATGGCTCTGGCCGCCCTGCCTTTGCTGTCGGAGCGAAGCTATTTGCCATCAAGTCTTTGTGGACATGCGCCATGGGATCTCCATTCTCTGCACAGTCCTCATTTTCAGCACTTAATAAGTTTCGGCCTCCATCTTCCTTTGGATGTTGCAGCTGAAAAAAGCGAACAAACTCTCTCTCACGCACACACACACAAACGTGAGGGCGTGAGGTGGCAAACAGGGATATAGAGAATACTGTTTGGAGGCAGCTGATTTCCCTGGTGAGCGTATATCTGAGCTGTCGTCACCCGTCTCTTCTCGAGGATAGAGGCGCCTTAATCAGGAACATGAAAGTGTCTCCCATGGTGCTGCCTCCTGTCTCTGTCACTCGCCTGTCTATTACTTTATTTACCATCGCTTGAGTATGAGCTTACTTTTTGTCTTCTTGTGCCCATTGT
The DNA here is from genome assembly GCA_016785325.1 of Chascanopsetta lugubris. Lineage (NCBI taxonomy): Eukaryota > Metazoa > Chordata > Actinopteri > Pleuronectiformes > Bothidae > Chascanopsetta > Chascanopsetta lugubris. Next base: position 31,859 of record JAFBJT010003445.1, on the reverse strand, counting down.
GTGCTCTCCATTCATAACAGCAATAGAATTGACAGAAAAAAACAAAACACTCAAAGCAGTATTTTGGTTTCATTCAACAATTTGGTATGGTACACACCGAAATCTGCCGAGCCCTGTTCAACAGCTTTTTTTTACCTTCAAGAGCTCAAGGCTCCGATACCACACGAACACAAATTTCCGCTGTAAATGTGGTGACACTGACTAAGTGTAATTTCTTCTTTTATGTGCAGTGTACTGGAGGTAGTTGTTTGTCTATCTTACTAAATGTGTGTGTTGTGTCATGAGTTTTCTCATCTCAGAACATTAGAAACCTCTACATGGGATTATATACAGTGAGCTGCATTCGGAATTGTTCTTAAAGGTCCAGTGTTTAAGATATGGGGACATCTTTTCATATTCATTGGCAGAAATAGAACATTCAATTGTTATACCGATGTTCTATGAGTGTATAAGCACCTGAATGTATGAATCGCTCCTTTCCAGAGAATAAGCACTTAGTTTATATATAAGGAGCAGGTACTCTTTATGGAGCAGGCCAGAGTTCACCGCCTTGTGTTCTCAACAGCTCAGAATAGACAAACTGATCACCCTCTGAGATCCACAATAACTGAAGGCTGCCGTAGGGCTCTCCTGCATGCTTACATGTTCCAGAGCGATTGAATGTAAATGTACAATATTCTATGGCAACTGGTTAAAGTGCATCCAGGGACATTTCTGCAAATGTCTTGGTGAATGTGTCGATGATTGACATAAACATGAAAAAAAATAAACACTCATTCAGCAAACCAAGACGAAGGAAACATCAGCTGAGAAAGACTTTGACACATGAGACATTTTGGCTGTAAGGGCCAAGGCTGGGGTCAATTATTTCTGAAAATCTCCTCCTGCTTGCCACATGCAGACACCATGCTTTACCTGACCGTTCTTGACATTTTCCAGGTATTGTGACCCAGTCAATCTCCTAATCCACTCTCTCCAACTCTGGTGCACATCTGAACCACATTTTTTAGACATTTCCTCAAATTCATATCTGCCAACAGCTCAAGACTCCGAGTGAATAGTTCACAGACTGTGAATTTGCATGTGCTTTTACCAATTCGCCTTAAATCAAGCCAGTCCACCTGAAATGGTAATGCGGTGTGCTGATGCGGACACAGTATGCTGATGCTCCCATCCCACACTGCCTTGTTTTGTCTCTCTAATGTAAATCCAATGAAACTGACTCCCATGCTTGAATGGGCCTCAGCGAGACTTTTCTGATGCACTCAGACACACCCACAAAGGAAGATTGATACTTTGTGAATCCATAAAAAGGAAGCATTTAATGAGCTCTCTGTGCAAGACATGGCCACATGGTTTTGTGTATGTGTCAAATCTGATAATAAACTCGCCCCCATTCCATTACAGTGCTTATTGAGGAGAGAGAGAGAGAGAGAGAGAGAGAGATGCACACAACCTTGTCTGCTGCAGTCTGCAGTTGTTAAATAACAAGAGTCAGTTATATTCAGGTTACACCCCAGGCACTGCAGTGTCACAAAGGTTATCAACCCAGCTGTATAATAGACTCCTTACATTTCAAATTCAAATAGGCATTTCTGAATATTCAAATAGAGCTGCGTTCTGCCTCCCCGAAAACTTCAGTATTAAGGAAGGGGTTTTATCTTTGCAGATTACACTGTAACACAATGAGAACTCGGTGCACATGTTGAGTTAGCGAAGACAAAGCCCCTGCTGCTCACCGAGATAAGGTAATCCTTCGTCACTAAAGTAGGTGAGGAGTGTGACTCTGCATAGAGAAGACACACACACACACACACACACACACACCCACGCGTGCACAGACACACACACGCACACACGCACACACACACACACACACACAAATCATATAAAATGATCTCCAACAGTTGTCTTTAGGATTCAGCAACAATGACAAATGCTCTGGGTTTAACCCGTTGTGTTTATTGGATGATTACTTGTTGTTTGGTTTCTCACACTGCTGAGAGGGTGTGGAAACATTTTTACATAGCAAATAAAGGTGGAGTCCAAAATTTATTTCCGAAACATTTTCCATCCATCAGGATCTAAATTTGAATCCTATAACAGATAATAAAATCGTCTTAAAACAGAGCCCCAAGCCCTCGGAATACTGAAATCAATATGACTAATCATTTCACCACAACCAAATAGAATGTAAAATGATGTAGCTGCTGGAGTTACGGGAGCTGTCTTCCTGGCACCATCTCCTCCACGGGGCCTCCAGATTAGTGAAATCAACCCTGAAGGAAAAACGTTAATTGGACTACACACATAATTTGGACTCAGTAATTCTGCATCCGGGGAACCAGAGCATCTACAGTTCGGTTGGTCTCTCAGTTCTAGAAAATGCTCAATTATCGTCAGTGAAATATAAGAAACGTAGGGAGGACTTTTCCGGCATTGAAGACATGGATATGTTGAGTCTCATTTACCAATGCTGGATGTGCTCAACAGGTTAATCAATATCTGATTTATTTATAACAAGAGGTGCCGGCAGGAAAAGGGATAATGTCAGGAAGCACATTCTCACGTACAGCTCCCCTGGAAATGTATAAACTAACCCCACGCGGGTCAATGAGTATTTGATCAAAGTATTAGCAGGAGAATAAAGTCCTATAGCATTTCATCAGATGTTTGCGAAAACAACCATTTAGGAAAAAGACATGTATGGAGTCACTCACTGTTGACTAGGTGACATCTAACTGAAGAAAACAATGCACTGAGCCCTTGTACCGTAGCAAATCCTTTTAATACGTGTTTCAAGATGAACTTGATTGTAGGTGTGACAAATCAGGAACAATGGGAGGCATCAATGCAGTAAATAGTTTTATTCGCATTTCACTTGACAGGTGACAGAGCTTTCATCTGCGATTTTGGAGACGCACTCCAGCTAAAACTGTCAGTAGCCGAGATGCACTGAGGTTTGTTTTGTCCTGTGCTGCCAACGTTAAATGGTTCCTCAGCCTTATTTAAATGCAGCGATTGTAACTATGTGGGTGAAGTGCTGAAGTGGTGCCATGTCGCTCTTCAACAGTTGCTCTGAGGAGGGGTAACACTGATTTCATTCTCACTTAAGCAGCTCCCGTGTCACGGATATGATCGAGGTGTAGGCTGTAATAATGGGCCTCGAAACAGTTACGCCTCGCACCTATTTTGAAAATCTTGCTCCTGCTGCTTTGCTTGTGATTGCTGACATTTCGACACTCCATCACTCCAGCTCTTTTCACACGGGCGTCACAAGAAAACCATCACAAACGACAGTGTGCTCAATCTTCCATGCAAGTTCACACACAGTGCGTACGTATGCGACTCTAGAGAATCAGCAAACTTTGCACACTGCGTGAATGTAAGGAAGATGAGATACGAAACAATAAAGTGCCACAGCAATGAGTCCTAAAAACGTAGAAGTAAGTTAGTATGCTATATTTTCCCGTTCCCTCACCTCAACGTCTCCGGTCTGAAATAAAGTCGACCGAATTTTAACGTTCGGTTGTACAATATCAACCAAGTCTGTGAATGGCCCTCTCGTGCCGTTGCTAGGTAGCCTGACAGAGACAGAATGCACTTGTCTGTGATTGGTGATGATGAAATCATGACAGTGCTGTAGTTGATTTATCGCCCTAATGGACATTTCAGGCAAGTGGTGTCTGTGTGCAGATGATCTTGCTGTTAATAACATGCGGTTTGCTGTGACGTTGCTGAGGGATGCCGTGTGATAAGGCTTGCCTACAAAAATATACATCATTACTTCTGCATCCTATTAGGATTCATGGCGCCCGAGGTGGAATCCTAGTTTAGATTTACTGAACGGTGCGTTGCATGGGTTGACTGTGGATATAGAGGGAAGATGCATCTTCATTTCCTCCCACGACCCAGCAATAAAACCAACGCACCCAGGATGTTAATCACTTCAACACATTGTGGGATGGGAACATTGTTACCAACAGTCAATGCGACATGCACCCGTTCAGTCGCAAGTCAGTCTCTCGATTATGATGTTAAAGCATCAAATAACTGATTAAAACACTGTGATAAGAGATATTTTAAAAGATGGAAACCATCTTGATAAACATTAAACAGTGTTATGTTGAGCTACTAAAGGTGGCGTCATTGAATCAGATTAATTAGCAGGAACGGGCTGCTCCTTGAATAAATTGCAACCAATGCATCCCACCCCCCTCCCATTGGCCCTCTGGTTAAAGCGACATCATCCGGCGCTCACTAACCTCAAGCTCTCGTCTTTGTTTGCCTTTTTGGCTTGAAGTAAAGACTAGCCACACTTGAGATGACAAAGATGCCAGCCAATTATTTAATTGCTTTATTAACTAATGTGAGAAGCACCGCCAGGAACCAATAAAATGAAAAAGTGATTGTCAGATTCCACCTTTTCCTCAGTTGGTTATTGAAGCGAGGCCTTAGGTTTATGCTCTCCTCTTGTTTTCCATAAGAGAAATAATAATATTCACTGTGATGTAAAATTGTTCCTTTAGTCTGAGAGACAATCAGCCGCAGGGTGAAGAAGTCCCGTCTCCATTAGCGTCGACTTATAAACCCAGTAGGTAAACACAGAGCTGAGCTGCCGTGTATAACAACTCTTTAATAAACAGATAGTTCGGCGTCAGGCTCTGTGTTTTCTCAGAGTTGACAGCTCATGAAGATGAGTGACACACGGCAGATGTGAAGTCGTTCGGCTGTGTATCGGGATTCCGTCGACAGCCGACCGCGTTGACTGCAGGCAAAGTCTTTAATGTGTTAATGTGTGTAGTAAAAAAAAAAGCGACAAGTACGTGAGTGTTAACGAAGTTAATTACTTGGGTTGATGTGAAGATGACGCGTGACAGCAGGAGGTCTGCATGTTGGAAAGAGAGAGAGAGAGAGAGAGAGAGAGCGAGCGAGCAGGAGACAGATCTCTGTGCAGGTTCCGGGCCCTGAACAAATACGCCTTCACTTGTCATTGTGTCCCGATGAGCACAATGGTAACCATAGTAAAAGTATTTACTCTCATTCAAACTGGATTCAAATGAGCATCGCGCACAAAGCAAACGAATCAACAGCCACGAATCCGACCGCTACTCCAAAAGTCTGCGGAGAGGTGAGAGACGGTGAAAGTAAGACGGTGGTTTTAGAGCAGAAATGGCATTTTTATGACATTGTAGTTCGAAGCTCTTGCGCATGAGTGTGTCCAGACAGTTTCAGTTCTGAATGCACACAGAATGTACAATCGTCTGGTTTTGCTGACTCAGCAGCACGGACTCAATGAGTAAGTTAGCCTGCTGAGACTTCTGGTTCCATCGTTTTAAAGTCAATGAGACTTTTGACTATTATAAAACACCTGGCTGAATAGCCCCCTTTTGGGATGTTGATGCTTTAAAGCGCGACAGACAAAGCATTTGAACCAACAGCCGTGTCTCCGGCCAAACCTTTTTACTAGGGTGAAGAGAGGAGAGGGACACTGAAAGTGAAAAGTTGTCGTTTTTTTTTACGACATTATAGTTCACAGCGGCTGCTTTGTGCATGAATATGTCCAGGCAATTTCAGGACTGAATGCGCACGGCAGATATACCCTGCATGTCAATTGTGTTGTACTTTTCCCCGTAAATGCACTGAAAAAAAACATTTGTGCTGTCGTTTTAGCACAATGCAAAAATCGTCTGGCCACGAATCTGTCCTTGGGACACCGTGCCGAGATTGTGATGTGCAGGCTTGGACTTTGGCTGTCAGATGTTCCTCACACCCACGTGTGTGTGCACCACAGCCTGAACTCTGAGAGGTCTGAAATGTGAATGTGAATACCAAAAACGGAGAAAGGCCTCATTTTCATTCGTGCTGTGACGATCTCCCCCTCCCTCTCTCCCTCCCCTGCAGCCCTCTGGCTCTAACCTCTCACAGCAGCCCATTGAGACACTTCTGCCACACCAACCCCCCCCCCCCCCCCCCCCCCCCCCCCCCCCCCCCCCACCCCCCCCCCCCCCCCCCGCTCCCCCCCCCTCGAGCACTTTGTCTCCATGGCGATGTTTTCAATGAAATTTAGGCCGGGAAAGGTTTTCTTTGCAGAGCGGGAGTTGTACAATCAGAGGAACTGTGTAGAATTTGCTGCTCGCGATGTTGGTAGACGAAGCTCCAAATGGTGCTGATAAACGTCAGTCAGTTGTGGAAGGGGGAGGGGGGTGCTTTTGAAGTATTCAGAATATTAACAGATTCCAATTTTCAGCCAAAAACGTTCCTGCTGTGTTGAATCTGAGGAAAATAATTGAAAAATGCAACTTTGCTTTGCTCTTTCTTTCCGCAGTCAGCGGTTTGGAGACGGTTATCGGCCAGTACGGGGAAACACTCGAGATCCCCTGCAACAATGGAGCCGAGAATGCCGAAGACATCCTCATCACCAAATGGAAATATGTGAGTCACGGCGGAGGTCAATGGATTCAAAGTGGTGAAGTCTGTCCGACACCCACTTATCATGTCTGAGCCACACCCAGTCTGAGTGCATATGCCTGTGCATTAGAGCATGCATCTGTCCCTCCATATGACACAGGCAGGGGGGATGGGGGTGGGGTTGGGGGGGGTGGAGGGTAGGAGACAGACCAGTATGATTTTATTGGAGCTGGAGGCAGATGCCACCTGCCTGACAGACACGTTACAAGTGCACTCGGCTCTGATTTCCAGGACAAAGGCGAGGGTCTTTCAGGAGACCTGCTGACCAGGGGAATAAACCAGAACGCTTCAATCAGCGCCACGGACGACTACAAGGGCCGCGTCAGCATGGCGGCCAACGCCAGCCTGCTGCTCTCTGAGGCCAAGCTGACCGACCAACGGACCTTCACCTGCATGGTGGTCAGTGGTGCCGACATCAGAGAGTACCCCGTGAGCGTGGTGATCTACAGTGAGTGTGATACAGCATTTTCCTTTTATTTGTTTTTTTTTTTACCTCATTTTCATAAAGGTGGTGGCAAGGGACACTCAAAAATACCGTCCTGCTCATGAACACATTTTTGTATTTTTTGTATTTTTTTTCAGAGATGCCCGCAGGCCTGGAGATTTCTGGCAAAGCGGAGGAACTGGAGATCGGCAAACTTACCAAGGTGGAGTTTTTCGTGCTAAACATCGCTTATACATACATTATTTTAAGCAGTGCATCATCGAGGGAAATCCCTCATTTGAGCCATGGTAACTGGAGGCAAAGCAAAGACCATGTTACTACAGTAATGAGTTCTTTGAAGTGATTCTCATGAATTAGTGAAGAGCAGAATCTCCCACTGCAATTAAAATACCCAGAGGATCTCAGGGGCTTTCGAAATGCTTTGGGCATTTCATGGTCTGTTGCGCAGAAAACTCCTCAGTCGACAAATGGCAGCACAGCTGTAAAAAAAACAAAAAAACAAAACGAATTTGCTCAGACATATGGTCATTTATAAAGAGCTATACATTCTCAGTACTTCTGTTGGCGTGCACGTTGTTTTTGAGTTTTCTCCTGAAATGATAATGTCTCGTTCCACAGCTTGGAGAGTGTGTCGCGCACGATGCTAACCCAGCTGCAAACATCACGTGGCTGAAGAACGGCAAACCCCTGATGGCCGATGAGAAAGGTGGGCACTCGCATCAACCTGTTGCATCAGCACTTTGCGTAGGTTTGATATTCATAGACATCTAACAGGGGCCTCCCCAGCCTCTGCAGCCTCTCCAGGGCTCCACCTCCACCTCCACCAATATGTTTGAGCATTTACCCACATCCTTTTTATACCCATGCCAGTTTAAACAGGCAAGTTGACAAGTTGGCAACACCCCAGAGTTGCTGATTCAGCTTTTTCACACTTTGTATACACCGCGAGTGGGATTATTAACTGAAACCTCTGAAACCCAAGCCATTTTCAGAAACTCTCATCTATTCCAAACATTTTGCCGAGTCATTATTTATAGGAGTCCTTTCTGTCTGTACTGGCCCGGGGCCCTGCAGCTTTCTTGCCAAAATAAGACGAGGAGCCTTTTTTAAACATCCTACGTCTATAAATATCACATGTAGAATTTTGTGACGCCTATCGGTGAAGCAGCATGTTGCAGCCGAGCACTCCGCACTGCTCCCTCCCGATGGATGGATGTAAAATAACCTTCATTTGGCAGCCTGCTGTTTTCACTGAAACTCTGGGCTACTGTGATGCAACATCGCAGCTTCCATCGTGAGTTGCCTGCTCCTCATTTAAATAGGAGGGACTCGTTCCAGGGCAATGAGAGTAACACGTCTCATACATTCAGGCTATTAAAGATTCAAAAAGCATGAACGTAATAATCTTATATTCAATTTCTGTCTATTGAAGCAAACATGGTTTTGCTTAAAGCTTACACACTGAATCTTAAATAGCTTAACTGTGGTGGAGTGTGGGTTTAAATGAATGTCTCAAAGCTTACGGGTGTGGACGTAGCCGGACTTTGACAGCTTACATCAGGGGCCGTTTCCTTCTCAATTTGATCTCAAGTGGGCCGGACTAATAAACTCAGCATAATGACCTATAAACAGAGACAATGCTTAGAGAGCTTTATAACAACGATGAGGTAAGCTTGCCCTTTATGGAACCCCACAGCTCCTGACATTTCTTACCAGCAACTCCAGCATGAATCGTTAGCTCGGTTGACAGCGCTGTTTGAGACCCTCGATGGACACATTTGAAATAGCGTTGACTTTTATTATAAAAACTGCAGTTTATGTCTTCTCCGTCGTTTTTGACACTCTGCAAAGTCATCTCACAGGCCAGGCTGGACCCTGTGGTGGGCCAGTTTTGCCCCCCCCCCCTTGGTTTAAGTAAATCATTCCTCACTGATGAACTGAGCCATATGCACCCACAACATAACCTTTGGTTCATCACACCATTGTTTCCTCGTTAGTGTTCTCAGATAGACTTGTTTGTTGTCCGTCCAGGGATTTCCATCCAAGCCTCAGTGCTGGCCGATCCCATCACCGGCCTCTCCACCACAACCTCCGTGCTGGAGTACTCTGCCGAGAAGGAAGACACCGAGGCTCAGTTCACCTGCAGCACTCAGCTCGCCGTGGGTGGAGAGCTGGTGTCCTCTCCAGTGACATTCACCATCACCTGTGAGTCACACAGCTCCCACCACAACACACACACACACAAATAACTCACTGTCTGTTTGCATATGAGCTGCAACAATAAGTAACTTTGGCTTAAAATAAGAGATACGAGTGTTGGCTGGTTTGGGTTGTTTGGAAGGTATTTTAAAAAACCTGTCTGTGCTATTTACTGCAGCATCGGCTCCTGTGCCAGCTGTGGTCAGTCTGTTATAGATCAGGATCCATTTACGGATTCACACGTCTGCCGTGGAGGGAGTTTCTTAAGGATGAGGCAGACATTTTGGGAAAAACGAAATGATGTGCATAACAATAAGGTTTTACCTAATGGGTAACATATATAGAAATTCACTGTGCAAATGTAATTTATTAAATTTCTTAGTGGGTTGCTGCATTTGTAATAGAGAGACATGGGAATGATGCTGATCTCCAACTTTATCCTTCGAATTGTAAAATATATTCATACGTTTCAGAGAAAAAACTTTTGTTCATTAGTTTGATTTATTCTTGGCTGAAAACAACACGCCCATGTCTCTGGGTCGTCTTTGACCTTTTGTATTTTGGTTAAGATTCTCATCCAGACTGCAAACTTTAGTCTCAAGGGGAGAAATTAACTTTGTCTGTCTGAAAATGTGGAATTCTTCCAGTTTGTTTAAAAACACAAAGTTCAAACTTGCGCTCACTTTTAGAAAATCAGTCTACATTTTCACATCACATTGATCTGTTTAGGATTATTATATCATTTCATTCGTGCCTTCATTTCCCGCAGAGGATTCTAAGCAATTTACACACTGGTTTTCAATATCTCTTGTAGACATATACATTTTTACAAAATTGATAGAAGGGATTTGGGAGTGCTGTTTTCAATTTTGAGCTTGAATTATTGAAGTGTTTTTATCGAGTGTAATGTGACTCTGAGCACAGCTGCCAAATCTTGTTAAACACCAGTGACATGAATTTAAAAATGCAAGGAAAGTTAACGCTGGTCGGATTCTTTTCTATAAAGTTTGCTCTCTGTGAGGTTTTGCTCGTTGGACAGAAAAGTCAGGAAATGAATTTGAGAGTTTTTTGTCCGCTCGGTGGGGCCATGACATTGTTCTGCCTTTCATATGTGAAGAATGCAGGAGGAGACTGGCAGGATCAGTCATCTTCATCACAACAATAGTAGCGTGCCACAGGAATGTGCTTCAAAAACACAAGATAGCCCGGTGATTCCTTCCTGCTCCCTTGTCTCTGAGTCAATGACTGGATACAGAGCTAAAATAAAATCGGTGGTTAAACAGAATCCTATCAGACTGTGGGATTTTGTCATAGAATGTAAAACCTATCGGTGTGAAACCAATTCATGAATTTTACTGTCCTTAAAAACGGCGGTTGGCAAATAGAGGCTAACAGAGACGACAGCCTTTTTGGGTGGAGGACTGTTTGATGGGTACAGCGCAATGATGCTGGAATTGGCCCTTATGGGCATTTTCTACATGCATGGCACCTCTTTAGTCTTCATGCAACATTCTCCTATTATGTTCTGAGACAGCATCTCGAGTTATTTGCCAGGGGACTGGCAGGAGAAACACACAGCATACAGCCTCTTGAGGTGATTTCTGGAGATTATGAAAAGGAGTGTGAAAAGCCCCTTAATTTGCATCCTCTCTAAGTGTCCGTTCCCAATTTCTGCTCAGACTCCACAGAGAACATCGTCCTGGAGGTCATGTCTCAGGAGCCCCTGGTCGAGGGTGACGATTTGACTCTGAAGTGTATTGCGGATGGAAACCCGGCTCCCACCAGCTTCAACTTCCACCTTAAGGTACACGTGCTCATCGATATCTCATTACAGACAGAGATCCATCCTTGTCACGCTTAAGCGGCTTTGCATGTATGGATTTATGAGGCCACCTGTCCCTGTTCTCCATTGTCATCCCTCAATAACTCTTTGATTGCATGTCTTCGAAGGGAGAAACGGTCGTTGTGGATAACGCCAACACCTACACCGTCACCAATGTCTCCCGTGACTCCAGCGGCGAATACAAGTGCTCCCTCATCGACAACCCTTCTCTGGAGGCATCTAAGGATGTCATCATCAACTGTGAGAAAGCAAAACATCACATTGTAAATAAGGGCAATTATTTCAGGCAGCGGCTGTGTTTTCGTGGTAATCTTCAGGCTGTAATCTTCACTGTGAAAGTAGGTAGAGTTTGTTGGAGAGGAGAAGAGTCATAATATCTCTCCTGGCCAGCCCACCTGTCTCCCTGTGCTTTTTGGAGAAAAATGTCGTGTCAGTCTCGATGCCTCTAATAAGCTGCATCCGCAGAGCAGTGAGCCAGGAGCAGAGCTGTATTGTTAACAAAAGGGATGTTTTGACCCTTATCAAGCCTCTGAACCATCTTTTCACCACGCTCTTCTCTCTTTTTAGACCTCGACATCAATTTGAGCCCCTCTGGGAGCATCGTCAAGAGCGCTGATGAAGCCTTAAATGTAACCCTCCAGATTGATGCATCCGGAGAATCGATAGTGTCCTGGACAAAGGTAAAAAGCTGTGTTTGAGGCAACACGGTCCAAATCGATGGAGAAAAAGTTTCTGCTTGTTATCGACACCGCTGATGTCATTTTCATTGCATCCAGAATAAAGCAAAATGGGACAAGGAGCCGAAGTTTACCCGGCTGACCTACTCCGATTCGGGGCTCTATGAGTGCAGCGTGAAGATGGGCCACATGAACCGAACAGATTCCTTTGAGCTGCTTGTTAAAGGTAAGGATTCCGACTCAGAAACTCTGGCGTAATTCTCCATATCACAGTGAGCAAGACGGGGATATGGACAACGACGAAAAATATGAAACTCATGACCGGTGGTGTTTATCTTTTCATTTCAGTGCAAAAACACAGAGGTATACAACAGAAGAAGGGCACTCAAACACACACACCACCTCAGATGTTCAGAAAACTCTAGTTCACTCTTACTGTAGAGCTCCTGCCACTCCCTCACTGAAAACCCAAGACTGCTCTGATGGCTGATGTAGGAAGTGTCCTGCTCATCCACACAGACTCCCAGACTCTGACCACTATGGTGAGAGGATGTAGAATGAGGTTATAAAGAGCCCCCCCCCCCCCACTTCCTTATGGAACTTTAAACACCACATGCACACAGAACACCCATACGAGCCCAATAAAGGGCTGGAAAACATGGAATAAGCATCGCAAGACTCTTTTCAATTCAGAGAACGTGCATCAAGTGGTGGACGATGTCATTTCACTTCATGTGCCAGACTTTTTCCATCCACAAATGACTCCCTGGGAAATTAGTCAAAATGTTGGAAAGGATTCTCTGTGTTCCTTTGGCTCAACTCGCCCTCAGCTTTGATGGAGGTCCATTCAGGGTGTTTTGGTCTAATCTTGTCTGACAACTTGTCAACAGACCGACAGATGGAAACGTAACATTCACGGTGGCTGTGAATGACATGTGGATCTTTTAATAATAGGGGCATCTCAGTTAGTTCTGCTCGTGTGCGTGTTGCTTTGACAAACCACGTCGTGTCTCGTTGCAGGTGCTCCGGTCATCAAAAAGTTGTCCAAACTGCACGGTGAAGACGGCCAACACGAAGTCCTGATTTGCGAAGCTGAAGGTGCCCCGAAGCCGACCGTTTCCTGGAGCATCAACGGAACCTCGGTAGGCGCACTTACGCCGCTCCGTTTCTTCTTACTCTCCTTCACTGGATAATTGTTACCATCCCTGAAGGTCGTATCCATCGATGTCACATAACCCTGCATGCATATTCATTATGACCGCGAAAAGATTTTATTTTCTATTGTACACTCAACTGCCTCGGCCGTCAGAATCTACATATTCTTTTGGCTTCAGGAGACCTTGAAGGGAAACAGAGTTTTAACAGCAACAAATGCAGTGGTGCTGTGATTGTAAGTGTAGATGCAGTTTGGAGGACAAAAAACAAATCAGGTACTCTTTGATAGCCAGCGTGCATACTTGAATTTGGTTTCAGGCGGTCCTGGACCAATATAATGAGTCACATGGGGGAAGACCTGGCAGAAATGTGAACGTTTTTGATACAACCCCAAACCATGACCTTACAAAAAAACAGAAGTCCAAGTACCCAAACCTCTTGAAACTACGACTGAAGACGGAATTCAAGATGTTGAAGATCCATCAACTCTTTGCTACACATTTGGTGAACTCGCAGCATCCAGACTGTTTCCAACAGTAGCCAGAGTGTTCAATCTAATCAGTGGGCTCATTGTTCCACATATCAGCTGCTTCCGCTGCAAACAATATAGAAGAAAGGCACACGCATCAGTAGCCAGTAAGCTATGCAGTCCTTGCACGTGAAATGGATAAGTTGGTCTGTGAATATACTGGTAGAATATCACACCTTCAAATAATATCAGAATTCAAACAGTGGGAGTGTCCACATTTCTATAGCAGAAACAATGAGCAAAGCAGGCTGAGGTCTGATTCATTTAAGAAGCATTGATATAAATGATTATGCTGATCTGGACTGAAAGAATCTTTAGCACTTACCACAAAGCTATTTCTTTTCCATTTCGTCCTGTCTTTCTCCAGAAACCTAAAAGAAATTGATTGAAAACCCCATTATCTTTGAAATTTGAACAAAGTTGGTGGATCCACATGTTTAATCCAAACACTAATGGATCCTTTGAGGTGATCCAGCTAAACATCAGACAAACACATCAGTGAAAAGACGTGGTCATGGGGATGAGGATATGGAGACTGTGTCTGACTTCCCCAAAGCAATGGAACAATAAAACCTAATGTGCTGTAAAGTAATCCCATTAATGTAATTACACTCATGTAAAATTCAACGGTGGTTCGGATCAAAACAGCGTTTGATTGAATCCAGACCTCAAAGAATCGAACAGCGAGGCTGAAGTCCCACTCTGTGACAGCAGTAGAAACAGATAGCAGCTTTGAAATGTCATCTCAGTTGTAGACGCCTGCACTTGGTTTGAACCGGCCTTTGCAAAATCTGGAAAATGCAGCAGATGTGAAGTTCAACCTTGCGGAACAACTACACAACGGGATTTATCGTCACTGTCATCTCAGACACATCCAACATAACGAGCTTTGACAGGCAGGTTTGTTTTTATTGCATATTAAGGAGACAAAGTTTTCCTCAAATGTGCTCGAGATATATTGATTTATAGATTTTTCTTTTCTTAGAGGAGGACGTCAGCTTTCGTACACTGCTACTCGACAGGTTTTTACGCTGACTGAAGTCTTGATAAGAAAACATCCTTCATATTGCTTTGATGTCATTTTACTCATCAATACCCACTGGGAATTGTACATGTGTGAATGCCTGTAAGACCAGAAGCTGCAATTACAATGTTATATGCACTCCATTGTAACTGTCATAGAGTGATTTGTGTTTGGCTCAAGCAGTGCATTGTGCAAAAGTGCTCTCAGGAAAGAGAAAATGCTGTTGGGTTTGCAGTCTGATTGTTTGTTAGCCTGCCAACTGTTTTTTAAATTGGACTTTCGGACAGTGATTTGTGAACTCAGCTTTAGCTGAGTGATATTGATGCCGTTGCCAAGAGATGTGATTGGGGGGGAAAGGACATTTCTGTGATTTTGTCGTCTTTTTCTCTTGGTTTAAGGAAAACGAAATAATTTACAATTTGAGCAGATGTTTAAGCCACTAACCATCTTTAATTCTATGTCTCTGTCCGCTTCCGAGGCAAAGGGATATGCATTTTGCTGCTAATCCCGTCTGCTCCGGCTAACAACTGTCCGGTGCATTTTGATTCAGCATCTTAGGTTTGGAGGCGCTGTGAAGGATTTCATCGTAATGAATAATCTTGAGGTGAAGTCGCGTGTTTCAGCTGAATGGCTCTCACCTTACACTTCCTCTTCACGCGTGAAGGAGACTATTACTGCCGTTAGTTGTCATTAAGACTCAGGCAGAGGTTAATTTGTCCAATCTGGGCCACTGTAAAAACACGATGGTGCAAAATAGCAGCCTCCTGCTTAATGTGAAAATAAACTGCTCATTTTAAGACAATAAAAAAAGACTCATTTGGACAGGTGGATAATCATACATACATAAATGGAAAGGGGAATAACTGAATCTAAATCTCACCCACTGCACCTTTAATTTCATCAGTATGAACAAGAATCGTTATATTTTGATCGCCATGAAAACAACAGCCTTTAATCCCAAACCGGTATAAAAGAAAACACAAATTGACATTTATTCTGATAATAATCAATTCCAACTGTAGAGGACATTTTGATTTGAGTTGCATCACCAAGTGCTGTAGTAAAGACTTGCGAGTCTTTAGAGGAGGAGCATCTGAAGTCAACAGGACATTGTGTCAATGTTTCCCGCAGCAGCAGGCGTTTGGAACATTTGACCACACTTTGCTGTTTCCATTCCGAGTTGTTTAGAGGTCCGTCTCATCAAACAACAATCTCAAAACGCACTGACCCACAGCGCCGACGCAACACAAACAAGTGCCATTGGCGGCGAAGACGGACCAGCGAGATGATCGTATACTTGTTTAAATGGAACAGTTTTGTTTTCCTATGAATAACTTGAGCGCCGATGTGCTGTGACTGCACCGTGTGGCAGTCTGCTCCCGCCTGCTCCCTCTGGCATTAGTGAGGGAAGGCAATAAATAAATAACCAAATAAATAAAATGAATGAATGAATTTGAGTCTGGGCCCCGTATTGCAGAGTGACTGAATGCTTCGCGCTGTTTGTGTTTTCCCCCAGCTATCACACACTCCCTCACTTATCTGCCCCAGACGTTTCCAGGTGCAGACGCTCGCGCTCGGAGTGAATTTCTTAATACTGGCCGAGGTTCAAACTCGATGTTTAGCAACAGTCTGTCACGGACGACAAGCGCAGTCCTGCCTATTGTTTCTGTGGCGCACCTGTTCGCGCGCTGATAGCTGAGTCGCCGTGTGGCACAATGGTGTGAGAATAGACTTGAGGCCATGTGGAATTGTTGTCATTCTCTTCAGCGCCCCTCCGATAACGACCGACCTTGAGGGAAGGGGAACTTATCGTTTCTTTCAGTGTTGCGTAAACATGCTAGATGCGTAGTTTCATAACAAACAAACGAGGTCAGATGTTCAGAAAATGTATGTTACAATGAGCTCTGTTTGTCAGTGTGTGCGTGTGTGCTCTCTGCTTCGACCTCTGACCACTGTTATCTCACGGCGCCTGGCGCGCCCAAATATGGTCATTTGTTCCCACTTCTGCAGAACTCAGCAAACGGAGAGACCTCGTGGCGAAATCTTTGCGATTTTCAGTCCGAGACATCAGATTCCGTCTCAGACGGATTTCGGTTGCCGCCGTTGACTTTTTTCAGGAAAAGTCAATTCATTGTCGTCCTTGGGTTCTTTGTGTGCGCGCTGGGACTCGGGTCCAAAACACTGAGACGGAGGCACTTAACTAATTCCACCCCCCACCCCCCCCACCCCCACCCCCCCCTGCAGCAAGACCTCCAGAGGTCACTCAATCAGGAGTAAGTGGGCTTTTAGGTAGAGGGGCTTTTAGGATGTACAGGTTAATTCCATCTGTTCCAGACACACACACACACAAAAGAAAGGTGGGATCTATGTAAGATACACACCGGGTGTAACAATAGAGAGAGTTGAATAGCCTCGCGTGGGTCAAGACTAATACAAAGGGCTGAAAACGGCATAGTGGGTCCCTTTGAAACCTGTGTGATGATGAATCAGTAAAGATAGAATGGCTGAGCTCTCAGCCAGGAGCAATTCATTTTTAGAGGCAACACACAAATCGACATCATCAAAGTTTATTCCCCCCCCTCCCCATCCCCCGTGTCCTTTTAATTATTCTGCTCATTGACAGAACCATGAGGATTACAGGCTCCGTAATGGATATCTGCACAATTGCCACTTCCTCTTGTTGTGCGAGGATGTGAAAAGGGTGTTGGCAGTTTGTCTTTGTGTCTGGGGCTCTCCTCCGAGACTCAAGTGTCTATAACCCAGAGGCACACACGCCGAGTCTTTGTCAAGCAAAGCCGGAGCCGTTCATCAGAGCAACATCGCCCCCTAGTGCCCTGAATGAAACCTGCAACCTGCAACCTGGTCATGCTGGATGAAAGAGAGCTAACCCTTGTTTCTTGATTACCCTCTCTCTCCCTCTCTCTCTCTCTCTCTCTCTCCATGCAGCCTGAGGAGAGTTCCTTCGTCAATGGGAAGATCACGCACAAGATCACAGTTGTGCCCTCTGCCAATCTCACCGTGTTCTGCACGGTGAACAATGAGTTTGGCACGGACACCAGCTCCATAAACGTGTCATCCAGTAAGTACCAAGTGGCAGAGGCAGTGGTCCTCTCACCTCCCCTCCACTTTGTATTCCTCCCAAAGTCCGACTCCTTGATCTGCCTCCGTAGACTTTTTCCTTCTCTTCTCATAAATTCTTTGTCTGCATGATGACCTCACAAAATGTTGAGATGATTTCATAAAAAAGGAGTGATTCAGCAGGTTTGTTCTTAAGGGTAAACCCACCTTTTTTTTCTTTTTTTTCTTTTTTCTTTTTTTAGCGATGTACTTTTAGTTCATCCCAGACTTAAAGGGGCGGTGTGTACGATTTTGACAAAAGGAGCCTAGACTGGACAAACCCAACACCTTTTGAGTTTGAATGACGAGTGAGGCGAGGTGTCACCAAATCTTAAAACACTGGGCCTTTAAAGGTTCATAGCATACACGCACACGTACGTACATCTTGTATACTCGGCTGTTAGTATGAAGTATTCCTCTAATCAGCCCTTCATGAGGCCTGCCGTCGTAACATGCGGCTTCACCACTAGATGTCTCTAAATCTTACACGCCGAGCCTTCAAAAATCTCCCTTTTCTCTGAACCCAGAAATATCAATAGACGTGCTCGTAGGATAAGAAATAACAGCTACACGAAACGGCATCACAATAAACAGATCAATGGTGTCGGAACATCTCTCATCTCCAAAACAATTGTCGCCTTTAGGATGTAAACTTTCATTTTACATTTTCATGGATCTCTGGTGGTTTTTCCCCTTCCTGTTCAAATAATCGTCACTGTGTCACTGTCTGAAGGAACCTGATGCATGCACTGTGTACACACTCTGCTGTGCAGTGTTATCACCATCCTCTGTTTTCCTGCTTACTCATTCCTGTGTGTGTGAGACACTCCTCGCTCAGTGTGTGTGTGTGTGTGTGTGAGAGAGAGAGAGTGTGTGTACGTGTTGGGATGCTGGACTTAATCTCTTCCCTCTCTGAAACACCTGCATGCAAACGTAGAGTTAGAAGTAGATTAGTGGATTTTCTCTCCCTCCCCCCCCTCCCCCCCAAGCTTGTTTTTGTTTCCTTTTTACCCTTTGGTTGGACGTTAATTTTATTTCATATCTGATTTCAGTCTTTGTGGAGGTGAGAATGGATAAACGAGGTAAGTCGTAGATGTCTTCTTGCTTGTAAGGAAACGGTGGGAGGAGGAGGGGGAGGCGGGGAAAGACTACAGGGAACTGTTGGCCGAATAGCGGCCCTTTGACAAACGCGCACCCTCAGTGTATTTATTATCTCTGGCCGTGTAAAAAAACAAACCAAAAAACAAAACAAAAAAACCCGCGCGTCGCCATTAATCGCGACTGACGCGACGACGAAGGTGGAAGAGGAGCAGAGTTACCAGCATCCTGACAAACACTCTGCATTGCCCATAATCCCGATGAAACGAGTCACAAGCCAAGAGTATCCGTCATTTACATTGAAGTCAGTGAGTCGTGTCCATGTATCATGCCGACGTGTCCATTCATCAGCGCATCTGTTGCACGGGACGGCTTTTGTTTGCGTGCTCCCGACGTGCGAGCAGGCTGCTGGAGCGCCGCGCCGCGCCGCCACGCGTGCTCATGTTCTCCGTTGCTATGGTTTCAGATCAGTCCGGGGTCAGTGACCAAACCAAGCTGGTGGTGGGAGTCATCGTGGGTCTTCTCGTGGCCACCCTGGTCATAGGCCTGGCGTACTGGGTCTACATGAAGAAGTCCAAGTAAGACTGAAGCTCATTCTGTTTAAAGGTCCAGTGTGTGAGATTACGATGAAATGAGTCGCTCCTCTATTGGCAGACATTGAATTTAAAATGATGATGCTTTTGTTTATTTTTTTTAATTTTTTTTGAGTGTATATATTGATGGGGCAGCTGTGGCTGAGTGGTAAGAGGAGTCAGCCCCGTAACCAGAAGGTCGTAGGTTTGATTCCAGCCATGCCCATCCCACATGCCTCGGGCGAGATACTTAACCCCACCCGACCCCTTGTATGCCTCCTTCTGTCCTGTGGACTCCACCATCTGTAGGAAGTATCTAATGGGGTCAGGTGCGATGGCACTTGAGTGGCAGCTGCTCCACCAATATCGGATATGTGGCGGACAATGAAAAGAACAAAGGAATAGATAGGTTTAAATCCCTGAATGTAATGTTAAATAACCCTAACAGTGTAGGTTTTGTTTTTATTTCTCAAGAATAAGCCTCTTTCTATTTACATCGGAGCAGGTCCCTCCCTGCACAGGCCCCTATATTGCATAACAAGTGTTTCTACTGTAGCTCAGAAGGGACAAACAAAACACCCTCTGATTTATAATGGTAACCGAAGACTACCAGAGGTTCTACCACATGCTTGGAATGGACCTTTAAAACGTATTTCCTATTGATTGATCATAAACACCTATCTGTAATCCATCATATTGATAGATAGCAAGAACACACCTCTAAACAGGTGCACTACTTTTATGAGGTGAGGTGGAGACGGTGTGTGGTCAACGCAAAGCACCACAGGCGTTAAAGGACTGGTATTTGTTTGCTGTGAACAGGCAGGGCAGCTGGAAGACCGGAGAGAAGGAGAACGGTTCCTCTGAGGAGGAGAAGAAGCTGGAGGAGAAAGTGGAGGAGAACAGCCAAAAAGCAGAGGTGTAAAGGAAGAGCAAACGTCCTGTGGGAATGTGAAAGGTCAGCAGAATGAAAACACGTCTCCATCATCTGCGTAGAACAAATATATATATATATGTATATATATATCTCACAGTGATGATCACTCACATGTCTGAAATCCTCTTTCTCTCTCTATTCCAGTGAGAACATGGAACTTTTGCACATTTCTCTTCACCTCTGTCTTTGGAAGAAAACACATACACACACACACACACACACACACACGTACATTGGGATGAAGACGGTTTGGATTTGGTTTCAGGGAGAATTTAACTCAACAGCATATCCAAACGCCCCCCCCCCCCCCCGAGCCCCTGTTGACCCCTCACCCCTCCATTCCTTGAAAACAGAAAAAAAGAAAAAAGAAATGAATGGAAACTGTATGTGATTATACATAACTCGTCTGCACTACTGATACATGTGTAAACTCGTCTACTATTAGGTTTCATGTTCGTTAGAATGGAATTTTGGGGGGAAATGAGAAAATTCAAATCCTTTCCTCTTCTTCTTCTTCTTTTTTTTGTTTTGGTTAGTCGATGCAAGTAAAAATCACTTGTAGACCAGTTGCCTTTGCCGCTGAGGACGTGTAGGCCGCCATTAGCCCGTGTTTGACTCCCTCGGCCCCAGGTGACACAGCAGGGGGCCGAGGGCACGTCGTCGCTTCTTCTCATAGTCACGTCATTAAAAACTGCCTTCATCTGTTCGTTCATTTCCATGGAGGCAGATTTACAACAAGAAAAAACAAAAAACAAGATACTGCAAACTGAGATGTAACTCCTGAAAGGGCTATGGGTATGTTGTTATACTCGGCATTAGTTGTAGAGGGTAATCTGACTTACAAGCAGGAAGTAGGTGACGTGAGTTCTTTTGGTGTTACATGACTTTCCTTCTCCCGTCATCTCATTTCGTGGTGTCTGTGCAGGAAACAACGATGCGACTCATTTAGGCGTCCCTCTCTCTTTTTTTTCCACTTCAACCTATTGTACATTCGACATAGCTATTCACTGTATTTACAAAAGCAGGTAGATTGTTCAGAGAATGTATGTGCATCGTTCGTTTCGAATTCAGTTCTCACTCTGTCCAAGGACCGCAGTCCTCACCGGCTGTTTAAAAGTCCGTCAAGGTTGTAAATGAATTCTTAAGTTGCCAGTGTTGAGTGTATGATTGTTATCGAGGTCGTTTGACTATTATATGTAAGGATGTGATTGGCGCGGTGACCCTGAAGTCCTAAACGGTGATATTGTTTTTGCCTTTTGTGAACAAGTTACAAGATAATTGAATGAATTGAATGAATTAGAACACGGGGATATCTCAAGTCATGTCGCACAGCCCTGCAGGCTGCCTGTATCTGCAAGACTACAAACGCGTTTATAACCTCACAAAGGATTTCAAATAGGTTTTTTTTTTTTATAATCGGAAAAATAAGGAGAATATTGCCTTATGTATTTTAGTAACTCATGAAAATGAAAAATCTCGCTTTCAGGGACTTCAGGGGCTCCGTAAGATTTGACATATTTGTCTCCAAGTGTCCGTCACACGTCCTTCACCCTCCTGAAAATCGACCTCCTTCAGTTGGTGACGTGCACTGGGGTTCATGTTTTCATGTCTTCATGTTTTCATGTCAAACTTGTGTAGAATACGATGGGAAACGCTGCAGCTGTACATGTCACACGTTTTTTGGTCTCAAACTGCAAATCTACTCAATCTGAAAATGTACCCAGACCAGGATGTAATTGTGAATGATGTGCTTTTATTTTATTATTATTTTTTTCATTTTCTTTATTTCTTTATTTTTTGTTGCTATTTATATTGAACTAAATTGAACCAGGATCCTGGTAGGCAAATTCAGTAACTGTCATTCGCATCTTGGATTTGAGCCGCTGATGAATCGCTCGTAGACTCTACAAAATATGATTAAAGCGCTGCGTCACCAGAAGGTTTGCTCGGCTGTCTGGTTTAATAATAGATTCCGATTGCGCATGTACCGATCTCAGACCTCCACGCTGCTGTTTGTTGCCTACCTTGTGTGAAACCATCGAATTGGAAGAATGACCAAAGAAAGTGAGCGTTGCCATGCAAGGATTGTAAATATCTGATGTTTGTTTTTTTGTACTTTTGTTTAAAATAAAGTGTACATTTGGAAAAGGTATGTCCACTGGATGCTCATTATGTTCCTGGTGCAGACAGAAGATGTGGAGCAAAACATTTGCAAACGCTGAGGGACAGAGAGAAAACAAGATCTGGAGTCCTGCAGAGAAACTTTGTCAGGTTCAAGCCTTGAATTTTCAAAACATTGAGTTGAAAATCAAAGAATGCGATTTTAAATAGTGTCTGGGTTTAAATCAGTGGTAGAATCATTAAAAATCATTCAAAAAAGAATAGTCCTTGTAGAAACCTGCAGTTATATTTGATTGTTTGTACCATGAACTATTTGTAGAATGTGGAATCTGTTTAAAGGCCACAAGGAAAGAGATGCTCTGTCAGCAAACTGCAACATAGATGTTTGTGACAACGATTGTTCTAGAGATATAGTACAAGTCTGTTTGTTGTTTTTGTTGATAAACCACATGTGCCCGAGGACACTACGCACATCCAATATATGTCGATGTCCTGCTGTTCCTCCGCGCGTACGAGGAAAACATGAATGAAAACATGTTCATCACTAATGGATCATTTCTCAGAATCAACACATGACTGTTTTTTTTTTAATAAACAGCCTCATCTCAGACAAGTGGAACATTAACTAGCTGCTGAGGCCACAGTCATGTCTGTATTACGCTGAACTCAGATGAGTTTTACTTTTGGGCTCTTTCTTGGTCGAAGCATTTCCTTCTACTCAACAAGTAAGAGTGAACGATTTAGAGACATCGAGTGGTGAAGTTCTGTATTCCCTTAGTTTACTCCATCGGTTTACTCCGTTAGTACAATTCAAAAGTTTATCCATTCTGGGCTTCTGGAATCGCACGGTCCAAAAATGGCGGCTTCCGTAGCGAGGACCTGCTTCTGCATTTTAAATGGAAATGGAAATTACGCAGGGTCCTTTAAAGGTCCAGTATGTAGGTTTACATGCTCGGGTGGGTTGGGGGGCATGGAAGGCTACTCCTGTGCAGTGTGCAACTTTTTTCACCAGATGTGACTAAATTCTCCACACTGTGCCTTTAAAAATATGATTCTGTTTGGAATGTGTCTCGGCCGCGCCTTTGTGTCGGTGTCTCTGCGGAGTCTGTGACAGTTGTGTCGTGTTGTGTGACGAGGTGTAAACACCTTTATATTCACCGAAGGAGCCTCCGGCTGCCAGCAAAGTTACAAGGACACGGACGACATCAGTTGGACCGGGGGCATCAAACACGTGGCCTGCGGGCCGGAACCCGCCTGCTGGAGGGTCCAGTCCCGCCCACCGGACGATTTTCCAACGTGTGCACATGTCAGAGAGGATGTTAAGGTGTTGGTGTATTGGCCTGCACTTACTATGCAGGGACACTAGGGGGAGCCCGTGAGGCTTGGGTGTTGGTGAGCTCACTAGAAGAAGTGGAGGAATAGAGTGTGTGTGTGTGTGTGTGTGCGCGTGTGTGTGGTTTAATGTGAGAGGTTGATGTAGTGGCGTTGTGCCGTGATGCTTTTGATGGACAGGCCCACTTAAAGGTAGAGTACGTAAGATCTGGTGACATCTACTGGTGAAGTTGCGTATTGTATCCATCACCTTCACCCTTCTGAGCATGCAGGAGAAACTACGGTGGCCCTCAGCTGTCATTAAGGTTCAAAAGATGCTCAGTGCGGCCACTCTGGGGTATTTTAAAAACATAATTCTGTTACCAGAGATAGAAGTGACAAAAATGTGACTGAAATCTTACACATTGCACCTTTAAGGTTCGTCTTTGCAAACATTTCATCAACATAACTGTTTGAATTCAGCGCATCGCAAGTCAGTGCTGTGCTGAGTCCTCTGACCTTGTGGTGATAATAGTGGGTTTACAGCTGCATCACCATCTCTGAATGAAACGTACACCAAGAATTCAACACATGTGCGACTGCCATCACACGAGCCTCTGCTGCCATCCGGTGGTCAGAGAGTATAGTGCAGCAGGCTGAGGGAGAGGACGTAGCTCTTCTGAGTACAAAGACTGAACTCACGCATGAAGCGACATTTCAACACACGAGATACACAATGAAGTGTTAGTTTAACATTTGGTATCTGGAAATATGTTTTTTTTTTTTTTAAAGCTCGGGATAATTTTAAAGGTCTGATGTCAAATTTTCATGACTTCACAACATTTCCAAACAATGCAGAAATAGAAAATGTGAAATAACAAAATGTGGAATGATTGTTTTTATGAGTTAAATACTCCACCTTTCTTTTTTTGTATTGGAATGAGCCCTCTTCATTTACCTCAGGAGGCAGCTCTATCATAGGATGCCGCCATTTTGCCCCACCATGTTTTCACAGTGGCCCAGAATGGACAAAACTAAAGACTCTTAGAGATTAAACAAATGAGACCAACACCAGAGGTTTTCCTCCATGTTTGGAAGGACTGGGTGAGTGGCCATTTTCCTGGGAAGTCACTGAAGCCTTCACACTGGACCTTTAATACAGACCAAAAAACAACAACATCGGGTACCTTTATAATTCATCTTCCATTCAACAGCCTCACCAGAGTCACAAAAGGAACTGACTGTCCTGCTCTATCAGGACAAACTATGGTAAGTAGACCTGTCTTTGTCATGTGTAAAAACAGAGTGAAGACCAGACCCACACTCTGACACCTGTTTAGCTCATTTCTAATGATTAGAAAAGGCCTAATTACAGGAAGTGGGTGTGTCTTGGCGGGTCGCCCACTAATCAGGAGGTTGGTTACGTTGGTTATGATCTTACAGCTCCTGCAGCCCAATGTCAGACTGACCTTGGTCAAGATCCTGAGCTCATACATAACCACTGATGGCTGTATTATCAGTGTGTGTGTGTGTGTGTGTGTGTGTGTGTGTGTGTGTGTGTGTGTGTGTAAATGGCTTGTGGTATAAAACACTCTGGCGTCAGAGAGGGTGTTTTACATTTCTACTTTGTTCGATGGCCAGTGGCTGAAACACTCAGGGGACATGAGGCTTGGCTGCAATATCTAACTTCACCACTAGATGTCTCTAAATCCTTCAGGCTTAACCTGTTAGATGTATTTATCTTTTTTTTTTACCAGACAACCTTTGTTGTTGTTTTTTCAAACATCATTTTTAGGTCATGAGGTCGATAACTGATATTAGGAACTGATAGGAATTTAGAGTAGAAATCTAAACTGTTACATTTTAGAATTTAGAGCATTACAAATATGTATTTGACATGTCGAACTCCAGCATCACATTTACATCTAAATCTGAATTAAAGAAATCATTCTGGCTCCCTGAGGTTTCACACAGCAGGTCCAATCAAAACACACATTTCTAATAAAAGAGACGTTTTTCTTGGATTCATGAACTTTACCGATGATCTTTGGATCAAAGTGTTGATACAGATCGTCAGCAAAGTCTTGAATATCAGGCCCAGTGATCGTCACAGGTTAGAATGTGGTCAGCCCCAAAGGTTTGACTCCATCGTCCCCGTGAAAGAGTGGTTTTTCATGACAAGTGTCCTTCAGCAGTGTTTGTGCCCAACAAAAAGGGCAGGGTTGGAACATGGAGGTGTGATTCAGCTGCAGCGCAGCCACAGCATTGAAAGCATTTCACTGATGAACTGAAGTGGTGATGGTTATTGTCCTAAACACTTCATCACCAAGTTCCGAATGTTTCTTTTATCTCACCCACTCTGATTCCATCATCAGTATCATGGACATTACACTGACATGATTATCCGTTGTATCAGTTATTGTTTATCACGTCTCATTTGCAGAAGAGAACGAGAGAAAAGCCTGATTGGCTCAAAGGTTGGGAGCAGCTGATGTGTATTGATTTGAATGTTTACCTCAGAATAATGAAGATATCTGAGCATCAGCGGCGCTGGGATGGAACAAAGCTGCTTCATGTCACAGCCGATAAAGTTTCTTATGAAATGTTGAGTAAAAAAATACAGGAAAAAAAGATCTAGTGATTTTTTTATACAAACAAGAAATCAGCTGTGGCGTGTTTTTATTCGAATATAAAAAAGTATATACAGTTTGGTGACTTATAAAATATTGAATATAAACACTATAAAAAACATCCGGCTATATGAATAAATTGATATTGAAATTAAGATGCACTTGCAAATAATTGTATTTTCAAATTCCAGAGTTCACAAGTCTATCATAGGTAAGTATTTCTTTTATTTGTGACCTGCATGCAGCTTTGATTAAAGGTGCAGTGTGCAGGGTAAAGATATGTCTCTTCCTTTTGATATTGAAACATACTTGTAAAGAAAATTCAAATGAGATCAGTATCATCCGTCAATATTGTGTGTCTTTATTTCAGTTTGTCACTGCAGAGTCGAAAGCTGCAATACTTATGATTTAGCAACCTCTGGTGGCGATGATGGGTGCTGTGGCTTATTACACCTCACCTTACCCTGTCCTACCACGAGTATCTGATGGTGGCCTTCAGGTATCAGTAAAAACTCAAGGGGGGCTTCATTTTGTCCATTCCGGGCTATGGTGGTGCAACATGGCGGCCTCTGTAGAGAACGCACATGTGCAGTGACACAGGTTCGCTCTACACAGGCCGCCATTTTGGATCACCATGTTTTCACCACAATGGACAAACTAAAGACCCCAGGGAATAACCGGAGACCACCATTGGTTCTGCTACAGGCTTGGGAGGGAGGGGTGAGGTGATGGGTATTCATTGCAACATGAGAGTTCACCACTAGATGTCACTACATGCAACACACTTTAAAATCACACCACCACAGTTGTATACTTATGTATTATGATAAACAGACAACGTAATTGCAACAAGACTAGCGCAATTTAAAAAGAGTAGGTGTCAAATGTTGGGTGTGAAGTATCTGATATTTAGATATCCAATGTAAAATTCATTTTTTTCATAATACCCCAGGTTTTACTTTGGTTGGTCAGCTAATTTGTTCTGTGACCTGTGACCCTCTATTACATTTGTAGCAGAGAAAAATTCCAATAAAAGATACTTGTTTAAAAAGGGTTAGAGGTTTGACCCTTTTATCCCTTCATGTAGGTTTTTTTTACCTGTTAAAATTGAGAAAATGAAATGAATAATTTCATGTTTCTACATAGCCTATAGATATGTTTCTTTGAGGGTATAGCTAATGGTGAAGTTGTAAATCGGAGGACATGTTAGCTTTTGGTTGTCATTAAAAGTCAAAAGGTGTAGAGTTTGTCCATTCTGGGCTAATGTAAAAAATAAAGTGATGCCACATGACAGAAAGAACCTGCTGCACTGGAAACTACAAAATACTTATTCCAGTGCCATTGAAATGATTTTTGTTCGATTATTTTATTTTCTCTTCCAGTCAGTAGGGATTTATTTCACCTAAATCTTACCCACTGGCCCTTTAATGTACAGCATTACTTTCTCCATCATGTTTTTTTAGAAAACGTTGGGAACAGACTGCATGTGGGCTTGATACAGTTCAGTTCTGTGGGACCTGGGATTCCACGCACCCAGAGTTTTGTCAGTTACTTGTGATCCCAAGTCAGACGAGTATTACAAGTGTGATGAGACGTATGAGTGAGACTTGTCTGACCTGTGAGACGACCTGTGGCCACACTCTGTTCGACTCCAACCGTCCAACAACAAAAGGGTTTTATTAATCTGAGGTGTGTGACACCACCGGTCACTGTGACTGTTTCAAACTGCAGCACAAACTCAAACCCAGTATGGAATAGAATACTGTTTTAGTCTAATTTCCTTGATGAACTTAACAATGCATTTTCAGACTTGGAATATCTTTCTTGTATATAATACGTATATTTATATACAATCATGCAAGATCAACTATTCAGCTCCAACATGTAACTTGCATCTCTTTATTTCACTAAACCTCCATGCTGCACCATTCCCACGTGCACTATACTTACTTTATCATATATCTATATCATATGATTAAATTATGTTTTTCTCTTTTTATTGAATAGGGTATATTAACAGGTGATACTTGTACAATTTTAAAAAGTAATGCAATTAAAATAGGTAAATTCTTATTTATCCATCTGTCTATCCATAGAACCATTACATATTAATGTAATTTAAAAATGCATAAACATCACATTTTATTTGAATATTTCTACTTGATTGAGTTGGTAAAGTGTTTCAATTTTTGATGATGAAAAATGTAAATAAAATAGAAATAAATAAAAAACTGTAAATACAACTATCTATCTATCTATCTAATAATGCAATGTTCCATTAATATCAACAGTGACTAGTTCTGTTGTACCACTGACATCACAGGGAGAGAACATCTCACTGGGAGTATGTGGTGTCTGTCACCAAGCAGCAGCAATAAAAAGCTGACCGAATTTCTCACAGTAAAAATAAACATGGCGAGGTTAATTATAAATGTGTGACGGACACGGACACGGGGAGGTGAAACATCCACAGCCCACAGACAGCAGAGAGGGACACCGCCGGAGTTGCGTGTTGTCCTGTAACTCTGACCACTTACATTTTATTCGTCATTGGTACATCCGGGCACTTTCTTTTTTGATTGACAGTTGCCATGGCAACAAGCTAGAGCATCGCCATTTTGTCAGGAGGGTTTTTTTCCCAGCTCAGTCTTTTCAAATGTTCTCCCTTCCCGCCGGAATAATGCTGTCAATGGATGTATATTTGACGTTTTTGGGTGTCGAAGCGCGTCCCGAGGATCGGATGAAGAAGATCAAGAGGCCGACGTGTTAACGTAGTTGAAATAATTAGGCGGCGCCGCACTAACTCAGTTGTCCGTGTCTCTGGTCCACCGGGCCGGTTCACTGCGCAGGTTTGGACCGCGCGCCATTTTGTGAAAATTGACACAAAATTCCTAACCAAAATTATCAGAGGACACGGTTTCTGTTCCACGTTTGGAATACTCCACGGTTAACGGCGTTGTTGTATTTCTCGAAGCGGTCGACGCTACATCTGCGAAGACGACGTTAAATCAGAATTTGGCATAACGTTTATTTAGCGGCGGCTAGAATTGTTAGCTTCGGGCTAGCCGAGGAAGCTACGGCTAGCCAGGGCAGGTAGCTAATGTTAGCTGCGTTCATTTTGTCAACTAGCTAGCCAGTTCGCTAAGGTTAGCTAGTAAGATATGCGTGCTAGTTAACGTTAGCATGGTGCTAGTCAACAGCTGATGGTAACGCTAGTCAAAGTTGCTTCGATCGCCAATGTTGTTCACCAGAGGTTGAATCATGAAGGAGCGCATTGAATCTGGCTGGTGAATTATTTTAGAGTTTACCGGCCAGAGGACGGGGGATTGGATTTAACGTTGACATTACTCGCTAACCGTGCAGGGAGGGGAGAAGCTCAAGCTGGATAAGTTTCCTCATCATACAGGTTATTGGACTTTAAATGAAGATCGTGCCATCAGAGGTGAGTCACTACAAGCTGCGATATTGCATGTTAGTGTTCGTCTTCTTCACATTTTACACCAGGCTCCCATCGGATGTATATTGAATGTTACGCGAATGGTTCGCCGTGATGGACGCGACAGTGAAGTTGAGAATGGTAGCTTATGGTATGGCGGCTAGCTAACATTTTGTGGCGGTGCCGACTACACTGGAGGCAGCGGGAACGTTTTTCTTTCAGTCAGTAGGTCAAAGAACTGATACTAATGTTAGACTGGCGTTGCTATCCGTATGTATGCGGACTGGGGGTGCCGCGGATTGTTTGGGCTTTTAACGGGGAGTCATGCTGGCACGGCGTTAACATTACTGCTAGCGTTAACTCTGCGATATTAGACACTGTCATTGTACGATTGGGGCAAATGTTGCCGTGTAAGCTAACAGCCTCGCTTGAGTCACTGTCAGCGCAGCGTCTGGTTGGGTTAGCAGCATAGGTGTAGTTTGGTTTTTTTTTTTTAGTCGTACAGTTACGGAAGCTCGTCAACTAACCTGGCTAACGCCTGGTAGCTAATTCGGCTAACTTGGCTAATGGTTAACGCTGACTTGTTGACGAACCAGCTGAATGGGCCCCGCAACCCGCTGGCTGGCTGAACACAGCGTCACTAGCGCTAGCGTTAACGTTGGATTGGTGAGCGATATGCTTGCTCGTCCCGCAGTTTTCAGGGTAACGTTAACGACGACAGCGTTAGCTAGTTAACATTAGACCGCTAACGGTAACGCCAGCCTGGATGTCATTTCTACGCGGAATTGGGAGCAAACGCCGACGATATGTAGCGGGAGAGGACGCAGATTAACACTGAATATGCTTTCTAAATTCCAACCATGACGATATCTACCACATCTGTAAGTACAGAGCTACCCGGGCTCCGTCTTTTCTACATGACCACCGGGCTTTTAATTGTTTTGGATCGGTTACATTCGATTCATCCTCGGCATGGATCTGATCTTTTGGGTGTGAGAAGATGACACACAGGCTCGTTACATAGATCTTAAGCCATCACCTATGATATGATACAGCTACCAATAGCAAGCTAGCTGTCGTTTTATTTACACCTAAATAGGCCCGTTGATGCCATGATGAGTAGAGCCAGGAAAGGAACTGTTCATATGTCAGTACTGAAAATGAGGAATAATCAAACGTATTAGGATAAAATTTAGAGCTACAAGTGCGCCTCATAAAAATGGCTTTGTGCTTAAATCGAGCTGGATTTTACCAT